>BQNB010059226.1:10208-37420 GCA_026074375.1 Tanacetum coccineum
AAATGTAGGAAACTTGAACTAGTTACTTTTGATAGAATAGTCAAATTTCTTGTCATTCAAGTTTAGGGATTATAAATGATGTATCCAATCTAATACGAGTAATAAACAATGGCTGGTAGAGAGCTTCATAAAGCAGCACAAGAAAGGATTAATAATATGTGTTCTCTTACTTGTTTTTGTGCTCTCATTAACATTTTGGATTCTTCATGATAATGACAGACAGGTATTGGCTCTTAAAATTTTATGAATATTGATTTAGTTTGCATTTGATAGTTATGTTCTATGTAAAGCTAGAAAATTTCCAACCATTGTTACATAATTGGGGATTAACCCACTAATTTTTGAGTCAAATAGTGCCTTGTTTAGCTGAGGAAACACTTATTTGGGTGTGTTGGAGCTGTTTTACTCATGTTTGATTCTTTCGGGTCATATTTGGTGCTTAATTTCCTATGGTCTATAATGCAATTAGACATTAGACCCTCGTTGCGAAAGGCCTATAGACGGCTTTCACCATAGAATATTAAATATTTACATTTTTGTTGCTCGTGGTATGTTGATTATTTCACTTTTGTTTAATTTAGGTGAAATTAAAAAAAATGTATAAACAATATGGGATATAAGATGAAGATGGATGATTAAAAATTCAAAGGGAAATTAAAGGGTGAAGAAGATGAGGGTACATTAGTCATTCAACTTTCGCGAGGGACTAAAACTGCAACGAAAGTTTCCCCACAGGGAAGCCGCCTACACTTTCGCAAATGTAGGGACTAAACATGCAATCTGAGAAAACCACATTGAGCATATCTGCAACTCCCTCTAAAGGTAATGAGGGAGTGGGAAATAAGGTGTTCAAGTGACACATATTAAAGGCTACCGGAGGTATTAAATTTGAAGGTTGGTGCTGGTGAGTCATTTGTTTTAGGGTAGTGATTTACTCACGGAGAAAATTGATTCATCCACGGTAAATGCATTGAAAATTACATATTTACCTGTGACATGTATTTACCTTAATTTTCAATATTGATCTTATTAACTCGTAATATAACTTTTTACACTTCGTATTTTCTTTGTGGGTCATAACAACCGTCATTTCTTTCACCATTAGCACTCTCTTCATTGACTCCTTATGTGAAGTTGCAGGTATTAGCATTCATATTGTTAATAATTGCGAAAGAATAATATATGAAGACCTTCTTGCAATATTTCTCAAATAATTTTAGTAAAGATGCAACAATAATCGTACACGAATAGTAGTGAACATGATCATTATCATTTGATTCAAAAAACACGAACAAAATTTGATCTATGAAAATTCTCGCACGTATTCGTCAAACACGAAAATGTGTAACATTTCAGCTTACATAATTTTTACACATATTAACATGACATAGTTAGAAAGGATTTTTGGTGACTGCCGGTGGCACTTCTCTTATAATATACCGAAAGGATTTTTGGTGATCGTCGGTGGCGCTTCTCTTATCTAAGCGTGTGATCAAAAGCCTATGAAATGACAAACGGACGTTCGTCGAGAACGCCGAAGGATCACATTAAGATACCGAAGGAGATGAGTCCTCCCGCGTATGATAATGCAACAGATGCAAACATCACAAAAATGTTGGTGAATTCATAGGTTTGTAAAATAATGTTGGTGAATTCATAGGTTTGTAAAATGTATAATGTAGAACCACAAGATTTCCCAAGTGTATGATAATGCAACAGATGCAAACATCACAAAAATGTAATTACATTTCCCTAAGCTCATGACACTGAAGCTCGACATAAATGAATTGCAATATAAATTGCCAACATTGCCCGTGATGATGTTCTAACCCGCAACATCCCAAATCCAACATGGCATACGTTCGTTTGTCCAGTGATAGCTAATCACCTAAACGGAGATGTCAATCCAAAATAAATCTATCCATAATATTCGCGCTCACATAGTAATTGACAGTTCATGATTGTGGGCTCAGAGGGTGTATCGCTACTTAGGCAAAACGTAATCATAGGTATAAGTTATCCATTTGTGGTCCAGTTGTAAAAATCATGCATGTTTCTCACCCCAAAACTTGTAAATCATTGTAAATGTAAAACGTGGGGCTATGAACTCACATCGAGTAAATGAATCAACACAATATATCAGATGATGTGGAAAAACGTCATTAGTATGTATCGAGTGCAACCTAATTAATTTTATGTCGTATATTATGTGTACCTAAGTACTTGAAATTAATTAATTGCCGTTTACTAATTTTCTTATCATAGACTAAGATCACCTATTAATTTTATTTGAGAAATAATATTATAAAGTTAAGATGTTTATAAATATTACCTTAGTAAAAATGTAGTAACTTTCCCGTTTTAAGTCCGTTTTGTACGTTTTTTATGTCCACATTTTCGTATTATAAAGATATATCAAAATATTACATTTTAATATTTTTAACCCTCTGGTGAACAGTGAGTTTTACTATTCATGCACTTTATAAAAAAAATTATAAATTTAATTATCGTAATTCTCGTAGAAGTCATATCTTATTCGTTTTAACTCTGATTTTAGCGATTCTTTCGAGCACGTCTTCGTAATTAAAAGTTTTATCTAACTAAAATATTTTTTCAAAAAGTTTCTGAGATGAACAGTGCTTTATTTTTATAAACCATAGTTTAGAATCAAAACCCAAGCTTCCAAGACTTAGAAAACCCTAACTTTTAAGAAACCCTAATCTTGAACCTTCTTGATTAAACCCTTGTAAATGCTAAACCAAGCCTTCAATATACCTTAGGATACCTTAGATATGATGTTAGAATACTTGAATACTTGGTAAATAAAATTGTATGGAATATTTAGGTGTGTTTGTGTTTGGCAGTGGCATAGGAGGAGAGAAACAAGAGAGTTGTGTTGGTTTTTGGTTAATGAATGCGGTGCTGTGTGTGATACTTTTCTAGGTTATATGTTTATATACTAAGAACCAGTCAATAACACTATTTGGAAAGTCTAAGATCACTAGAAACATGGGGAGGGAATTAAGGAAGATATTTGGTCAAAATAACTAGTCATGTACTAGCATAATAAGTTATAGGTTTGTATAAGACTTTGGTTGATAAAATGTGTGCTCATTGTCCCCTTAGGACTACTTTGCATCCGAAACTAGGGGGAGTACTAGATGTGTCTTGGATATTTTGTGTTGATATTTTATGTTACTTGAAGTTTATAAGTTGTAGGTTAAATGTAGAAGTATAACTTGTAAAGTGTATGTTCTAGTTGGTTTCTCTTATGTAAAATTCGGCTGCACAAATATATCAGATGCGTGAAAAACGTCACGTATCTGTCCGAGTGCAACCTAATTAATTATAGGTCGTATGAGTACTAAGTACTTTGAATAACTAATACCGTATATAATTCTATATTGTACCGCACCTTCTAATTGTATTTGAAGCTGAGAAGTAATATTTATAAAAGTTAAGATGTTTTAAATATTACCCTAGTAGAAGTACTAGATATAGTAATTCTTTATTTCTCGTTTTAAAGTCGTTTTGTAGGTCGTTTTTGTCCATGTTTCGTTATTATAAAGATTTATCAACATTTTAATAATTTTAACCCTCTTATGAACAGTAAGTTTTACTATTCATGAGCTTTATAAGTTTTTTTTTATAAATTTAATTATCGTAATCTCGTAAAAGTCATATCTTATTCGTTTTAACTCTGATTTTAGCGATTCTAACAGCTTCGGCTTCAACATCCAATTGGTTCCTTATGTCTTGTGACACATTCTTATAGTTATCCATGTACCTTTCTGTAGTGGTTTCTGAACTACCTTCTACAACTGGAATAGTCTTCTCAATCCATTTGAATTTGTAAGGTGGATTCTGGAGACAATAGCGGATGTGTTCATTGTTAGGTTTGGTGTCAATGTATCTCTTGATTCTGGATTTCCACTGAACGTAATTACCAGGTGCTAATATTGGTGGATGGTCTTTTCCTCTTGCTTCCATGATGGCATTGTGAAGAGCATTTGATGTTTGAGTTTGCAAATTGGTATTGGTATTTGACATTTTGATGTTGTGAATGGATATCGGATCTTAAGTTTTGTTAGTGCAACTATTATGATATTTAAACTAAACAAGTCCTTTGGTTTTAATAATGACAAAGAAGTAACTTGTAATACATAACATAAAATATGCAAGTTACGCGTGACCACAACTCATCAAGGTATACATTTATCAACACCTCGCAACGTCTCGAGTCTACTCATGCTTCAACAAAAGGTACAAATATGTTTGTTATGTTGCATTATGATCAACTCATTTCACAAACCATTTAGAATGTTTAAAATACCTTTTAGAGTCATTAAGTATTTTATAAATAAAATATTTTCAAGTAACCTTTTATTTAACAAGTGATTAATCATATTAGATAATATGACAATATTAATCACTAGCTTAACTAGACAAGATCTTCCATTTTAGGAATAAATCTTAGAAGATCAAAACATTTCTTTCAACTTTAGATAATGGGACAAATTAATTAGTGAATAAGGAAAAAACTAATTAATTCTTGTCTAGCTATTTATGTAACACCCCCATTTTTACATATAGCAGCGGAAGCTAATTTAGGGTATTACTTCCTGGAAACAACAATCATAATCATAAAAAATGACCCAAAAGAGACGTTTGTTCAAAAGATACATTATCATTCATTTCAAATCAGAGTTTTACAAAGGCAGGTCCCAAAATCTAGTTACATAAAATGTGAATGATAAAAGGTTTTAGCCATCTTCGAGTCCATGCCACTTCATGCCATAAGTTGCTCATTTACCTGAGATAAACATGCATAAAAAGGGTCAACACAAAGGTTGAGTGAAATTCATAGGTTTATAATAAAATGGTTGAAATTATGTTCTTATACACCCATAAGTGGTAATAACTGCGGGATGGGTTCTAGGGAAAACCATATTTTGCTAGAAAACTTAGAAAACTCAGAAAACCAAACAGATGCCCTAAAAAAACAAACAAATGCCCTAATTTTTTCAGATTAAAATTTGGTTTTTCAGGCAAATATGGCCTCGATATAATGTCTGTAAAAAACTCAAAAACCAAACAGATGCCCTAATTTTTTCAGGCTATATAAAAGATTTTTTAGGGCATATATTTAGTTTTTTAGGGCATCTGTTTGGTTTTTTTGGGTTTTTACAGAGAGTAAATCGAGGCCAAATTTGCCTGAAAAAACAATTTTTAGCCTGAAAAAATTAGGGCATTTGTTTGGTTTTTTTAGGGCATTTGTTTGGTTTTTCTAGGTTTTCTAGGTTTTCAACCGAAATTAGGTTTTCTCATGATCCCATCCCAATAACTGCAATGAGTATAATTATTATAGAAAACAGTATTGTTTCCCTAAGCTTATGAATCACATATTTAAACTCAATAGAACCGGGAACCTTTACCAGGAGATATATTGGGAGTCACTACCCTAAGGGATACTTCGATCTACTATCCAAAGAGATATTGGGAGATATTACCCAAAGAGATATTTTCATGTATTTAGGCAATAATATATCAGGGTAGCATATAGTTTAGAGAACACTTGCATTCATGGTTTACAGTAGATATCACAGGTTTATATAGCATGTGAGATTATGAACTCATTAAGTCTTTAAAAAGTAATCACAACATCGGTTTTAAGTACTTGTATATATTAAAAACAATTGAGCTGCTTGATGATTGGTTTTTGAAGTAAAGAGTTTGTTATTGGAATAATCTAAATAAACAAGATTGAGACTTTGTTATGTATTACCAAAGTGTATGCGAATCTACACGTGGATACTCTCGAAGAAGTTTATTATATGAATAGTAATGACCCAAACAAATACCAATGAAAACACTAAACACACTGATTCAAAATATTAGAATAATACGAGTACTCTTGAAGTACTAGGGTTACAAACCTTGAAGCTATTACAAATTTTCTCTCTAAGTATTTCTATCACTTGAAAAGTACCTCTTAAAAGTTCTATGTTTATACTAAACTTAGGATCTCCTTTTATAGAACACAAATGTACGGCACACTGATTACTCAGAAGATAATAGCTATACTTTTAGGAATCAGTTAAAATTCAAATTAAACATCCGAAATAATCCTCCATGCAGTTTTATCTCCAGTTCATCAACTTTGACCATCAGGCAGTACTAAACTCCTTTCTACTAGCAGTATTTTAGTAACACTGGCAGTAATAAGGTTTGTATGGCATTACAAACTTTCATTAGTATGGTTGCAGTATTAAGTCTTGTGCAGATAGATATTGCGCCCCGCCCTTCAAGGAATTACCTCACAGATCCCTGAGTCTCTGCAGCTTGAAGATGCGTATCAGATCACGGCTAAGGATGTGTAGAGTAGTCAAATCTGTTCCATAAAAGTCGTGCGTGTGTGCAAAGTGGACTGTGACTGTGCGTAGACTAAGATCCGTATCATGAGATCTTCGTATCTGATGTGTCTGGGTGGAGTTATTTATTCATAATCATTCTGTTTGACGACCAGAGTATGACAGTCTGTAGAGATCTTATCGTATAAGAAATCAGCATAGAATACAAGTGTCTAGTTTATCTCGTCCTAGAGGAGATTGATAACGTAATCTTAAGAAGTGCGATACCTGTCATCATTTATCTAATTTGTTGTATATTCGTTATCGAACGACAATCGTTGTTATGAAATTGTTTAGCAATTCTAATAGAGTTGACAAAAGAAGATCAACTTATCCCTCTATGAGCTCCGAACACGTAAGAAATGTGTCTTTACATGATTCCTATATGTGTTGCTTCGGCTCAGTGCATGAGAAGACTTTGTGAAAAGTGCGACGATATGAGTAGTCGCGCTATATTGTATCCTTCTCTAGACTCGTCTCTCGCCTGTGAACTCTCGTGATCAACCTCCAATTTTCTACTCAACATCTTTGTCAACATCTCTTGGCTTAAAGGATATTTCTTCTCTGTCAACATATGAATTGCTAATCCATTTTCCATCAACAAAATATGAATACCACAAAAGTCACATAATCTCCAGCTTATCAGATTGTATTCATGCTGATTTTTCCAAATCTCATCCTCTTCATCTGACTCAAATAGTGTATATAAATCTCCCCACAGCATCAAATCAAATCCTTCCAGTCTTGAAGCACTATACTTTTCCTTGACTAGTCTGTACAATTCTTCTACATCCTGTCTGTCAAAGTCTTCCAACATCTCACTCAATACCTTATAATTCTTTGAGCTGCCATCCCCTCTGAAGACTTGATAATACATGAAGTTCTCTGTCAAAACACAAGTCTTCCAATCCACAACTGGAAACTTTGTAAATAGAGATTCAACCTCTATAGGAACCTCTTCTCTTGGTATTATATCCAGAAATCCTTTGAGTTCTTCCTTCTCAGCATCTTCCTCCATCTTTTGCCTCTTCCTTGTGCTCTTCCTAGGAATAGATTTCTTTCTCTTTGCTCCAGGTTCTTTAACAACTTCTTTCATTTCTTCTTGTGTATCAACCTCTTCTTCCACAATCTTTTCAGGAGACTTTTCTTTTTCAGGAGACTTTTGCTTTTCACTTCCATGCTCTGCATCCATAGGCTCAATATTTTGATTAAAATCCCAAACCTTTTCAAAGATTGGCCTAATGTCATTGTAAGACATTCCCTTGAAGTCACTAATCTTGTAGTTCCCCTGATTCTTCAAGTATTTGATCATATTATTCCTTGCTTGGGCAACTGTCTTTGGTTTCATCTTTAGAGTATGATACCTTATGACTGAAGGATCATTCCAATCTATCTTCTTAGTAGACTTGGCTTCATCCATAGCTCTTTGTCTTTCCTCTTCTTCCCATTGTCTTGCAATCTCTTCATCTCTTGCAATCTGAGCTCTTTGTTCCTCATTCATTTGCTCTTCAAGTCTGATGGCTTCAGCAAAACTCAACCTTTCTTGCTCAAGCTCCTTCTTAGACTTCTTCTTGGGCTCAGACTCTATCATTATGGCTTTTCCCTTGTCTTGTCTTGACCTTTTCTCTGCACTCCTTCTTGTATACGTAACAGTTTGTCCAACAGTACTAAGGTTTACCTCAGCAGTACTAACTATTGGAGCCTCTTCACTAGCAGTACCTTTCTTTGCACCAGCAGTACTTACTTCATCACTTTCTTTTTCACTGCCTTCTTGAGCTTGAATGACTTCAGTTGGAGTCACTTCTTGTATAAATAGTTCAGTTTTAGTACTTGCTTTTTCTTGAACCTCTTCTTTAGATAATTTCCTCCCTTGTTTGGAAGAATCATCTTTAATGACTTCATCATCTGAAAGAACAACCCTAGCTTTTCTCCTTACTTTCCCAGTCTTTAGTTGAGACTCTAGCTTCTTGACCCTGAGAATAAGCTTAGTATATGCAGAACTGTAGGTTTTCTTTGTCTTCTTTAAGTCAACCTCTAATGCTCCCATCTTGTCAGAAAGTTTGGTAACCAAATTCATCAATTCATTAAGTTGCAATCTACCCTCATCACTTCCATGTGAGTGAACAACATGGAGAGGTGAGTCATGGGGTGTAGGAAAATGGTGTTCTGCTCTAGGTGATGGATGTGTTGGAGATGGTTGTATTGGTGATGGTTGTGCTGGTGATGATTGTGCTGGTGATGGTTGTGTTGGTTCAACAGTGATATGGTCAGGTGTAGGTGAATGTGTAGGGGAAGGTGAATGTTCAGGTGAGTGGGAAGGTGAGGATGTGATTCTTGAAGGTGAAGGGGAAGGTTCAGGGACATGTAGCATAGTAGGGAATAGATCAACCTCATGTCCTGAAAATCCCTTGGTAGGCCTCTTCATATTGTTAAACACTTTCATGCTAAGGGAGGGTACATGATATAATCTTGTGTGTTGTTGAAGCTGGTTTCTCTGCATATCTAGACATATTTGAATGAACCTAGGGTACATCAAAAACTTATGGGGACTAGAGATATTGGACACCATATGCTCAAAAATCATCCTAGAGAAATTATACTTCCTATTAGTAGCTAAACATATAAGGGCAGTGGCAATATTACAACTAAACTGCTCCCAAGCAGTATTCTTTGGGCTAAGGCAATGAAGAATATTGTGAATAAGAAACCTCCATTGAGGTGAAAAAGCACCCTTTTGAAAAGTTAACTTATCTGAGTCTGTGTGATATCCCATAAGCGCCAATTGCTCAAATATCTCTGAGTTGGGAATAGAAGAAAGACCATCCTGATCATCCAACTTGAGATGTCGTCTTAAAGATCCCTCAGTTATAGATATTGAGTGACCATCAATAGTAGCAGTTATCTTGACTTCTCCATTTTCAGCAGTAGAAACCTCAGCAGACCTCCAAAATTGTTTGATATATGAGACACAAACATCTGGCTTCTTTGTCAGTGCATAGCAAATGTGACTTCGATTTAGGAAATCAATGATTTGATGAAACCCTGCACTTCCTGTAGATTTGTCTAAGAACGCGACCATGTTGTGCTTGTCACAAAATTCCAAGTTTGCCATAACTGAAAGTGTGAGTAATTGAGTGGGATATGATCGTGGATGAATATATGAAAGCTGGAGAAAGTTAATTGCAATTTAAATAGAGAAACGGAGAGATATGGTTTGACCGATTTAAAGAAATTGAGTTTATCGTGAAGAAAGTTAACATATATATATAAAGATCACGAAAGTCCAATTGGTCAAACCCCTATAGCATAGGAATTTGGCGGAAATATCTCAACGGCTCTATTAATTAATGAAAAATCTGTTAGACTCAAACAGTACTAACGGTCATCCAGCAGTACTAAAATTGGTCTAGCAGTACTAAAATAAGCCTAGCAGTATTAACTTCTCCACCCATAAGCAGTACAAACTCCAAAGTTTGTAATACTCAAAAATAACTTCACACAATCTCTCTTTCTGTTTTTAAGCTCACATTTAATCTCTCAATTCTTTTGGCTCACTTTTCACTCTGTCTGTTTTTCACACAACTCTCTTTCTGTTTTTAAGCTCACCAATTCTCTCTATTCTTTTTGGCTCACAATGCACACAAGGTATAGTTTTTGGCAAACTACCAGCCATTAACGGATTTGATTAGTCTTTACCAAGAGCCGTTTGCTTTGGACTAGCCAATGCTTCATTGTAAAAACATGGTGCATTGATGACCATATAGTTTTGAGTAAACTATCAACTATCAACGGATTTGAGAAGTCTTTACCAGGAGCTGTTTGCTCTGGACTAGTCAATTCTTTATTGTCTATGAGACATGGGGAACTGATGACCATTTGTGGTGTGGTGTGAAAACCAACACTTGAAGAACTAACAACATTCCTCCCCTTAAATAATGAACCATTGAGTAACCAATTTCACACTTCATTGCTTATCCTGAAAGAGTTAGCTCAGAACAAAGAAAAACAAAATCTAACCATTTTTCTTGTCTAGCAGTATTAAATGATACTAACAGGATTAACAATGAGACATGGAAAGAACTAGCAGTACTAACTATAAGTAACAGTTTTGACAAACAGTTTTAAATATAACTAGCAGTACTAATTATAACTAGCAGTATTATCCTTCACAATACTTAATACGCCAAGGTATAACTAACAGTACTAATGAGTGAGTACTAGCCAGTACATACTTAGTACTCAGCCAGTGGTGTGAGTTAATACTGCTAATTAGAAAGAGTTAATATTGCTGATCGGTCAAAGCTTCTGACTTGGAGATAAGTATGCTTCGAGATTATAAGGGTTGTTTGTAACTGATCCAAAAGAATAGGTAGTTAGCTTGTAAGGACTCTTTGTTGTTCAATATAAAGGAGAACTAGTTTAGATATAATATACACAACGATACTTTTAGAAAGAATATTGTGATAGCTTCAAGTTGAACCCCAGTAATTCAAGAGTACCAATTATTATTCTATAATATTAAGCAAGTTTGTTATTACTAACATGTGAATTTGTTTGTTTTTATTACTGTTCTATAAGCTAAAACAGTCTCTAGAAGTATCAAAGTGTAGATTCCCATACACTTTGGTATACATACAAAGTCTCAACCATTGTTTTTAAGATCATCCAATTACAAACACTTTACTACAGAAAGAATCGATCAAGGCGTAGGATCAACAAGTGGATCAGAGCTAGTGCTTTGAGAGAACTTTGAACTAGGAACAATGGAGTTTGGAAAATTCTCAAGAACAATGCGTTGGCAAAAGCTTCCCATGCTCAAACTAGGAAGTATCGAAATGTGGGAAAAACAGGATCAACAATACTTTCAGATCCAAGATATGCGTTATGAGTAATAAAAATGGAAATTCGTTGGTACCTATTCCTGTTAGGCAAACCAGAATCTGGTCCACTTCAACGCACAGCATTGAAGATGATTGTGCCCTCTACTGCTGAAGAAACGATTTGCAAAAAGAATGATGTAAATGCTTGAAGTCTTCTGCTCATGGCACTGCCCAATGAGCATCAACTTACCTTTAACCAGTATGTTGATGCTCAATATGGCACTACTAAGCATGAGGGCAAGAAAGTTCTATCAGAGAACTGGAAGGAAGATCATCATTTGGGAATAGTACGTTGGCTATGATATATCAAAGGTAGAAAGAAATGTTCAACTGCCATAAAATGGACATTTTGCCAGAAATGCAGAGCACCAAGGAGGTAAAGACAACAAAATAGAATCAAGGTCTCTCAATCATAGGATTAAGGATGCTTCGGAAAAAGCAATGTGTTCTTATAGATTGTGCTGGATGTGAATTGGAGTACTGCAGAGGAAGAAATTCAAGCAAACATGGCCTCATGCATTCTCAAATTTCTGAGGTAACAAATGATAAATCTCTTGGTTTCCTAAATCCTGTTTGCAAAAATTATAAAGCTCTAAAGAAACATATGATGATTTTTACTTGTTTATTTAAAATTAGATGATCCTGGTTTTAAGCTTCTACATACAAAAGAGATTTATCAATTTTTAAAAGGTAAATTCTTTAAATATAAAGATCTAAGTTCTGTTTTCTGAGGAAATTGCTTTGCTAAAAGAAGTGTAGGTCATAAGAGAGTATCTAAAGGATTACTTAGGACCAGATCTTGAAAAAAGGTTAAGGAAGAAACAGAGGAAATTGAGTTTAAATTGCAAAGTTGAAAAATCATCACAAGACTTAGATCAGTTGTTAGCAGTCAATAACTGACAAAAAGCAAAAGGTTTTGGTTATAATGTTGTCACCTAATTCTAGTCGCCACATTCCTATGATTCTAATAGACCAACATCCTTAGACTTATCTTATTCAGGTCTGGAAGAATTCAAATCAACCTGAGTATAATAGTATAGTCCTAGGGATTCAAGTGTAAAGCCTACCACAGCATGGAGTAAAGAGTCCGATAATTCCAAGAAGAATACTGAGTGACTAATTAAAACACAAAAAAGACTGATTCTAAATACTAGTCACACTTAAGGTAGACAAAGATATGGAAAGAAAAGTTTTTATGCTCCTGCTATCAGTTATGGGAAGCAAGCACCTAAGAAAGCTAGAGAAAATAATTATGCTCCAATCATTGAAGATTGGGTGTCAGATGATGAGGATGATGTTGAGTCTATCCCTAAGGTTGACAAGAAAACTGTTATACATACTGCTACTAAGAAAGAGTTTGTATAAACCTTAACAAACCATTTAGGCGGTCAGTTAGAATGCAGAAATTGTACAAGTCACAAGACCTAGAGAAACCAAAGCATAGAATGACAAAAACCAATCAATTAGGATGTAACTTTGTTTTTAATAACAAGGCATGTTTTATCTGTGGAAGTTTTGATCACATTCAATACAGTTGTCCTAATGTTCACAAACATATGGTTCCAAGAGTAGTCTTAATGAAGACTGGCCTAAAAACTGTTAATAATGCAAGGCCTGTTAATACTGTTAGGTCTGTTAACACTGCCAGACCTTTTAGTACTGCTAGGGATTTTAATACTGTTAGGCCTTCTTATACTGCTCACCCAAAATCAACAGTTCATTGTGCTAGACCAAGGACACGTTTTCAAAATCAAGCACAATCAATTATTCAAAGGCCCTTTTACAAGAGAACAGCATTAACAAAAAGGTCTCATAATCAAAATGTTAATACTGGTAAACAAACTGTTAATACTGGTAGGAAAAATGTTAATACTATCAGGGCAAGGGGATTTAATGTTGTTAAGCCCTCAGCATGTTGGGTTTGGAAACCCATCAAACCCAATGGTGCAATCAACCAGGTTTTCACAAAATATAATTACACTTGATGCACGAGGCAGATCCAAGCTAATGGCTTGGTCGCCCCAAAAGATAACTAACTTCATAAGTTTTGTGTGCAGAGTAATTCACAGGTAAATGATAAAGGATTTGTTGATAGTGGATGCTCAAGGCACATGTCTGGAAACACCATCTTTCAGATTTTAAAGACTTTGATGAAGGATATGTTACTTTTGGTGGAGGAGCAAATAGAGGCAGAATTACTGGCAAAAGTACTATTAAAACTGATAAACTTGATTTTGATGATGTATACTTTGTCAAAGAGTTAAAGTTCAACCTCTTTAGTGTCTCACGAGATGTGTGACAAAAAGAACTATGTTCTTTTACTGACTCTAACTGTCTTTGGTCCTGATCTCTAATTTAATTTGCCTGATGAAAATCATATACCTTATTCAAATTCCCCTAGACATGATATCATGTAACAACAGTTTTTGATATGAAAAAACATATGTTCCTAAAGATGGTTTTTATACTAGTCTAGTTGCAAAGCTACGTCTGAGGAATCAAATGCGTCTGGCAAATAGAGCTTGGTCATGTCAATTTTAAGATATTAATCAAACTTGTCAAAGAAAATCTTGTAAGAGATTTGCCTTTTAAAAGATTTTGAGAATGACCAACTTGTGTTAGGCCTGGCATAAAGCAAGCAACACAGAAGCCTCTTGTAAGACCAAGGCCTTTTAGTCCCATTACGAAAGCCATTATTTATGCTGCACATGGACTCTTTGTCCTAACTTTTGTTAGTAGTCTAATGCATAAAAAATACTGCTTGGTAGTTACTGATGATTATAGTAGATTTTTATGGGTTTTCTTTTTAAGAACTAAGGATGAAACTAGTGAGATCCTTATAAACTTTATCAAAGAGGTAGAAAACCTAGTGGATAAGAAAGTGAAAATATCAAAGAGATAATAGGACAAGTTTAAAAAACAAAAGTGATGGTATGAATTCTGTAAGGGAAATAAGGTATCAAAAGAGAAATATAGTTGTAGCAAGGACACCTCAGCAAAATGTTAGCGAAAGGAAAATAGGAACTCTCATTGAGGCTGCTAGAATAAACAATGTTAGCTTACTCTAAGTGTAACCTACAACAATTTTGGACAGAAGCTGTTTCTACTAGCTTGCTATGTACATAATAGGGTCTTAATAGTCAAGCCTCATAACAAGACTCCATATGAACTCTTTAGAGGTATTAAACCTGCTATAGGCTTCATGAAACCATTTGGATGTCATGTTTCTATTCTCAATACCTTAGATAAGTTGGGCAAGTTTGATGGAAAAAGTGATGAAGGTTTCTTTGTTGGATATTCCTTAAGTAGCAAAGATTTTAGGGTATACAACATTAGAACCAGAAAAAGTTCAAGAAAACTTGAATTTTTGGGTTCTTAGAGAATAAGCCAAGATAAAGGAAAAGGTCCGAATGCTGTTTGATCTTGATTCTCTAACCCAATCAATGAATTATGTACCAGTGGTTGCAGGGACTTTTTCTAATGATTTTGCAGGTATACAAGAAGTTTTTGAGTTTAGCACATCTTCTCAACAAGATCAAGATTGGATTGCAATGCCAATTTGGAAGGATGCTTCAGATTTGGTTGATGCTTCACCAAATATTGTTGATGATGCTCAAATAGAAGATAAAAGATGAGTTAAGATGAAGATGATGGCTAGCAGAAGAGTCTCATGATGGTAGCAATCTCAGATAATGGTACTTGCTGATCAACAAGTTAATACTAGCCCAAGCAGAGCAATGAAGTTAATATTTGGTAGTAGAGAAGTTAGAACTAGCTCTCCCGAAGTTAATATTGCTACTCCTGAAATCTGGTAGGACCTAATCTGCCATTCTGAGAACTCACATATGGAGACCAAAGAATTGAATTGGGAACATTCCTTAATTCTGTATGAATCCCTATTAACTCTCACACAAAAGACACAAGATCGCCCAATTTAGCCTGTGAAATGGTGATGTGCAGTCATCTGTTCAGAACAAAAGGATGAAAACTTCATTACTCTGACAAGCTTTCTTAATTTTTAGTGCTATCATGAAGGAAGTCTCATCAGATCTTATACATTCTTTTTGTTTGTTTCCTCCATCAGGAAGAACCAAAAAGATTTCCTTAACTCTTACTTCGATTCGCCCGCATTGGTAAAGCAATTGCAGGAGGAACTTCATCATTCAAAACTGCAAAAGGACTGGATGTCTTGTAGATTTACCTAAAGGCATAGAGCCAATGGGTACACATACAGTGGGTCTACAGCCACATAGAAAGATGAAAGGGTGATTGTCGCAGAAACAAAGCAAGACTTTTTTGCTCAAGGACATACACAAGAAGAAAGGCATAGACTATGAAGAAGTCTTTTGCACTGTGGCTAGAATAGAAGGCAATAAGAATATCCTGCTTATGCTTCTATATGTGGTTTTATGGTCTACCACAATGAGTTGCAAAAGTGCCTCTGGTTATTTCAGATTGAAAGAGGAGGTAATATGTATGTCAACTCTACTAGCTTTGACGATCCTGACCAAAATCCGATAAAGTCTATAAGGTAGTGAAAGCACTAGATCCACCCACAAGCCCAGAGCTTGGTAATACACTTTGAGCACTTATTTCTTTTTAGAGCCAATGAGCTTTCAAATAGGACAGATAGACCAAACCTGTTCATCAAAGACATAAGGACATATCGTAGCTTGTTCAAAATCTATGAAGATACATAATCTTTGAGATCTACAAAGAAGGAATTATGTGATGAGTTTGAGAAGCTTATGAAGGATAAGTTTCAAATGAGTTCTATGGGAGATCCTCACCTTCTTTTTTGTGATGTACATGTCCAAGCACAAGAAAGCATTTTTAATATCAGTCAAGATAAATATGTACATGAGATTTTGAAAAAGTTCAACTATTCAGATGTGAAGTCTGTCTCTATTCCAACGGATTTGGAAAAGCCTTTGGTTCAAGATGGAGATGCTGCTGATGTTGATGAACATCTTTATAGATCTATGATAGGCTTTTTGATGTACCTTATAGCATCCAGGCCAGATATCATGTTTGCAGTATGTGCATGTGCAAGGTTTGAAGTTTCTCTAAAGACATCCCATCTTTTAGCTGTCAAAAGAATCTTTAGATACCTTAAAGGCAAACCATCATTAGGCCTTTGGTATTCTAAGGATTCTCCATTGGAATTAGTTGCTTACACTGATACTGACTATGCTGGAGCTACACAAGATAGGAAGTCAACAACTAGAGGTTGTCAGTTTTTGGGAAATAGACTGATCTCTTGGCAATGCAAGAAACAAACTGTAGTTGCTACTTCTACAACTGAAGCTAAATATGTGCCTGCCTACAAAGTTGCATGTTGATAGGAATATCTCACCAGGACCCAAACTAACTGCTGGATTATGGGTACAATTTCATGGATACTGTTATTTACATTGATAATACTAGTACTATCTGCATAATAGAAAATCATGTTCAACATTCTAAAACAAAACATATAGAGATATGCAGTCATTTTATAAGAGATTGCAATGCTAAAAAAGTTGATTCAAATGGCAAAATTGACCTCAACATAATGTAGCAGATTCTTACTTACAAAAGGTTTGATAGCTGGTAGAATTTCCAGTACTTGGTCTCAAGTAATTGGAAAGCTCAATTCCCTAATGCCCAAATCTCTCGTTTGGTTTTTGTAAAGTTTGTTCAAAGTTATACGTTAAGTCTGTGTAAAATTAATACTGCTAGTTTATAATTAGTACTGCTAGTTATATTTAAAACTGTTTGTCAAAACTGTTACTTATAGTTAGTACTGCTAGTTATTTCAGTATCTTATTGTTAATCCTGTTAGTATCATTTAATACTGCTAGACAAGAAAAATAGTTAGATTTTGTTTTTCTTGGTTTTGTGCTAACTCTTTCAGGATAAGCAATAAAGTGTGAAATTAGTTACACAAAGGTTCATTATTTGAGGGGAGGAATGTTGTTTGTTCCTCAAAGTGTTGGTTTTCACACCACACAACAAATGGTCATTAATTCACCATGTCTCATAGACAACAAGATTGACTCGTCCAGAGCAAACGGCTCCCTGTAAAGACTTCTCAAATCCTTATGATAGTTGATCGTTTTACACAAAACTATATGGTCATATAAATGCACCATGTTTTTATCCATGAAGCATATGGCTATTCCCCAAGCAAACGGCTCTTGGTAAAGACTCATCAATCCTTTAAGGGCTGGTCGTTTGCCAAAACTATACTCTTGTGTGCATTGTGAGCAAAAGAATAGAGAGATTTTGTGAGCTTAAAAACAGAAAGAGAGTTGTGTGAAAAATAGACAGAGTGAAAAGTGAGCCAAAAGAATTGAGAGATTAAATGTGAGCTTAAAAACAGAAAGAGAGATTGTGTGAAGTTATTTTTGAGTATTACAAACTTTGGAGTTTGTACTGCTTTTGGGTGGAGAAGTTAATACTGCTAGGCTTATTTTAGTACTGCTAGACCAATTTTAGTACTGCTGGATGACCGTTAGTACTGTTTGAGTCTAACAGATTTTTCATTAATTAATAGAGCCGTTGAGATATTTCCGCCAAATTCCTATGCTATAGGGGTTTGACCAATTGGACTTTCGTGATCTTTATATATATATGTTAACTTTCTTCACGATAAACTCAATTTCTTTAAATCGGTCAAACCATATCTCTACGTTTCTCTATTTAAATTGCAATTAACTTTCTCCAGCTTTCATATATTCATCCACGATCATATCCCACTCAATTACTCACACTTTTAGTTATGGCAAACTTGGAATTTTGTGACAAGCACAACATGGTCGCGTTCTTAGAAAAATCTACAGGAAGTGCAGGGTTTCATCAAATCATCGATTTCCTAAATCGAAGTCACATTTGCTATGCACTGACAAAGAAGCCAGATGTTTGTGTCTCCTTTATCAAACAATTTTGGAGGTCTGCTGAAGTTTCTACTGCTAAAAATGGAGAAGTCAAGATTACTGCTACTATTGATGGTCACTCCCTGACTATCACTGAGGGATCTTTACGAAGACATCTCAAGTTGGATGATCAGGATGGTCTTTCTTCTATTCCCAACTCGGAGATATTTGAGCAATTGGCGCATATGGGATATAACACAGACTCAGATAAGTTAACTTTTCAAAAGGGTGCCTTTTCACCTCAATGGAGGTTTCTTATTCACAATATTCTTCATTGCCTTAGCCCAAAGAAGACTGCTTGGGAGCAGTTTAGTAGTAATATTGCCACTGCCCTTATATGTTTAGCTACCAATAGGAAGTATAATTTCTCTAGGATGATTTTTGAGCATATGGTGTCCAATATCTCTAGTCCCCATAAGTTTTTGATGTACCCTAGGTTCATTCAGATATGTCTAGATATGCAGAGAAACCAGCTTCAACAACACACAAGATTATATCATGTACCCTCACTTAGCATGAAAGTGTTTAACAATATAAAGAGGCCTACCAAGGGATTTTTAGGACAAGAGGTTGATCTATTCCCTACTATGCTACATGTCCCTGAACCTTCCCCTTCACCTTCAAGAATCACATCATCACCTTCCCACTCACCTGAACATTCACCTTCCCCTACACATTCACCTACACCTGAACATATAACTGTTGAACCAACACAACCATCACCAGCACAATCATCACCAGCACAACCATCACCAACACAACCATCACCAACACATCCATCACCTAGAGCAGAACATCATTTTCCTACACCCCATGACTCACCTCTCCATGCTGTTCACTTACAAGGAAGTGATGAGGGTAGATTGCAACTTAATGAATTGATGAATTTGGTTACCAAACTTTCTGACGGGATTGGAGCATTGGAGGTTGACTTGAAGAAGACAAAGAAAACCTACAGTTCTGCATATACTAAGCTTATTCTCAGGGTCAAGAAGCTAGAGTATCAACTAAAGACTGGGAAAGCAAGGAGAAAAGCTAGGGTTGTTCTTTCAGATGATGAAGTCATTGAAGATGATTCTTCCAAACAAGGGAGGAAATTATCTGAAGAAGAGATTCAAGAAAAATCAAGTACTGAAACTGAACTATTTATTCAAGAAGTAACTCCAACTGAAGTCATTTAAGCTCAAGAAGGCAGTGAAAAAGAAAGTGATGAAGTTAGTACTACTGGTGCAAAGAAAGGTACTACTAGTGAAGAGGATCCAACAGTTAGTACTGCTGAGGTAAACCTTAGTACTGCTGGACAAACTATTACGTATACAAGAAGGAGTGTAGAGAAAAGGTCAAGACAAGACAAGGGAAAAGCCATAATGATAGAGTCTGAGCCCAAGAAGAAGTCAAAGAAGGAGCTTGAACAAGAAAGGTTGAGTTTTGTTGAAGCTATCAGACTTGAAGAGCAAATGAATGAGGAACAAAGAGCTTAGATTGCAAGAGATGAAGAGATTGCAAGACAATGAGATAAAGAGGAAAGACAAAGAGCTATGGCTGAAGCCAAGTCTACTAAGCAAATAGATTGGAATGATCATTCAGTCATAAGGTATCATACTCAAAAGATGAAACCAAAGACAGTTGCCCAAGCAAGGAATAATATGATCAAATACTTAAAGAATCAGGGGAACTACAAGCTTCGTGACTTCAAGGGAATGCCTTATGATGAGATTAGGCCAATCTTTAAAAAGGTTTGGGATTTTAATCAACAGTTTGTTCCTATGGATTTGGAGCATGGAACTGAAAAGATGAAGTCTCCTGAGAAGTCTCCTGAAAAGTCTCCTGAAAAGATGAAGTCTGCTAAAAAGCTGGAAGAAGAAGATGTGGCTACTCAGAAGGAAATGGAAGAAGTCTCTAAAGAAACTGGAGCAAAGAGAAAGAAATCTATTCCTAGGAAAAGCACAAGGAAGAGAAAAAAGATGGAGGAAGATGCTGAGAAGGAAGAACTCAAAGGATTTCTAGATATAATACCAAGAGAAGAGGTTCCTATAGAGGTTGAATCTCTATTTACAAAGTTTCCAGTTGTGGATTGGAAGACTTGTATTTTGACAGAGAACTTCATGTATTATCAAGTCTTCAGAAGGGATGGTAGCTCCAAGAATTATAAGGTATTGAGTGAGATGCTTAAAGATTTTAATAGACATGATGTAGAGGAATTGTACAGACTAGTCAAGGAAAAGTATAGTGATTTAAGACTGGAAGGGTATGATTTGATGCTGTGAGGAGATTTATATACTCTATTTGAGTCTGATGAAGAAGATGAGATTTGGAAAGGGTTGTCAAAGATGTTAAGTAAGAAGTTAGAGGTTGATCATGAGAGTTCACAGGCGATTGAACTTCTAAGGTTCATAAGATCTCAAGTGAAGAAGTAGAAGTAATGTTTGAAAGAATCATCAGCAAAGGAAGAAGACTAGAAGATTTAATTCAGAAGAAACTTGATGATTTGAAGGACAATCACAAGTTTAGGGGAGGATTGTTAGGAATAAATCTTCACAAGACTTAATACTGCCAAGGTATAACTAACAGTACTAATGGAGTTAGTACTGCCAGTACATACTTAGTACTGCCAATGTTAGTTAATATTGGTAAGAGAAAAAGTTAATACTGCTGTTGGTCAAAGCTGCTGACTTAGAGATAAGTATGCATGAAGAATATTATGGGTTGTTTGTAACTGATCCTAATAGATAGGTAGTTAGTTTTGTAAATGACTCCTTGTGTTCTATAAAAGGAGATCCTAGGTTTAGAGATAAAGATAGACTTAGACGAATACTTTGAGAAACATATTGTGATAGCTTCAAGGTTGTAACCCCAGTACTTCAAGAGTACTCGTATTATTATTCTAATAATATTGAAGCAGTTTGTTATTACTTCATTGTTTGTTTGTTTATTACTGTTCCATTCATAAACATCTCTAGAGTATCAAAGTGTAGATTCCACATACATTTTGGTATACATACAAAGTCTCAACCATTGTTATTTTGGATTCATCCAAGGTAACAAACACTTTACTACGTAAAGAATCGATCAAGGCGTGGGATCAACATAATGTAGGATTTGTTTTTAGAAGTTTGCAATTTTAATATTGAATTTATTATGCTTGCTCATTTGTCTCGTTTTAAATACTCATTTTTGTTTAATACTTTACATGTTTAATTGTTTTTATTGCTTTGCTCGTTTTTATGCTTTAATTTACTTTATCAATATGTCAAGTAGGATTTAGAAAAACCAATTCAAAAATCAATTTAAACCATTCAAAACGCGCGATCACGGACTTAACCGGTTTTCAATTCGCACTTCGTCGAGGGAAAACGACCCGGGAGGTTTTTGAGACTACTTTGGTTAAAAGTTTGTTTCATTAACCTGACGGAAATACTATCTATACTATAATTGTTACTTTCCTTATATACTTATATATTATATTATATATATAGTGTGTTTGGACGCGTAATCACCCACCTCCATCGGAAGATGTCAACAATGAAAAAGAAAAGCAGGAAGTGAAGAATCTTGCAGAATCGATAGTTAAACGCCAAACTCTTATCATGCCTTGTTTGAAGAATTTTAGAGTTGTTTGCAAGGAGAGCAGCTTTCATTCAAACAAAACACCTCAAGTTTCTTTAGTTTTTGCAATCACATCCACTTTACTGTCTATTGAGCCCAAGGATTCTCTCATAATGGGGGACGAGCACCTTAGTATTTTTAGTACTGAGGAAATTGTCCCAATCCCAAGATAATATGAGGAAACATCCATGAGTGATAGTAAGAATGTTTTATGTGACGATTTCTTTTCCATCAAAGATCCACGTGATGATTCCGTGACTTTCTCTAACCCTCTTTTCGAATTTAATGTCAATTTCAATAACCCTCTTTTTGATGAAGAATTAAAGGATATCGAGTGCAAGAATTCTTATGATTCAAACCTTGATGAGTCGACTTTCCTAGTCACACCTCTTTCTGATTCTAACAAAGATGAGAATCTTATTCCAAGGGACGACATTGAGTTTCTACTCCACGATGATCCGTCTACTCCTTTGAAAAGCTTTGCTTCCATTCTCGAGGGAATTATCGAAGATCCACCTTTCGAAGAGAATGATAATTTATTTAATTTGGAATGTAAAACGAATGATGAAGCTGAGTGTTTCAATACAGGAGGCGATAATGATGAGATCGATGCTTTTCTAGCTATCGAAGTTCCTACGTATATTGAAGGTTATTATGACTCAGAAGGAGACGTATTATATCTTGAGAGTTTGCTTAGTGAGGATACTACCCATAATCTTTCTTCCAAAGTGTTTTTCGATCATGAACCACAACAACTTAGGAATGAACCAGAGAATGAACCTTTGATAACTTTTTCTCCCAAGAGTGATCCTCTTCACCATGAGTTCACCGGTGAACTTATCATGATTCCTTCAGGAATTGTTAAAGAGCACAAGGATTACATCAATCGAATGTCGTTGCTATGTAGTAATTCATCTTCCCAGTCACCGGAAAATTTTCATACAATCATCAAGTCTCTTCTTATCTCTACTACTCGCATTGAGGATAGTGACCCCAATAAGGAAGATATCGATATATTTTTTGGACCAGATGATTCGATACCACCAGGTATTGAAAGTGATTTTGACTCGAAATAGGACATTATTGACAACTTGCTTAACAATGATTCCACTCATGAACGTTTAACCTTCAATATTGAGCCAGATACACCAGCGATAAACAATGTTGATGAGCTTAATGAAGATAAATGTTTTAACCCAGGGGGAGGTAAGATTGATGTTGAAGTTGACAATTCCTTCACATTTGTCACTTGGATTTTCCTTCCATATCTCACTTACCCCGAGGTTTCTCCCTTACTTTCCTCCACCAAAAATGAGGATACCATTTTTGACCCCGGCATCTCCACTTAGAGCCGGTGGCATCTCATCAGGATGGAACTTTCATGTGCTTTAATGTTTGTCCAAACATTAATGAAAGCCTGATTGAGATTTTCTCTTCCATTTACACTCTCCAAGGACAAATGAATTCGGAGATCGAGTCAAGCTATGTGACTCGGTTACCAAAAACAAAACGCTTCGTGGGAGGCACCCCGTGCTTATCCATTTTCTATTTTCTTTCTTATTTTGTGAGGAGGCTTGTACTCTTCCGTTCTTTGTGTTTGTTGTTTGTACTTGTGATTGTTTGCAGGATTTACCCAAATTTTCTGAAGACTCTCGTGTTCGGTGTTTTGTCCCGGTCCACTCGAGCTTCCTAGCCTTTGCTTGCCATTAGTTTGGGGAAATCCGATATCCTAAAGATTATTATCGTCTAACATTTATCTTTTAGCACACTTAATAAACGGCTAAAGATTTTTGTGATACTTTCTTCATGTTTGAGTTATGCATTCGACCTTTTTGAGTTCTAGTATGGGGTTTTTAAGTCTTAGACTAGGAAACTGTTGGGAATTATATTTGAGTTGATAAGACAAAACACGAATGAAACAAGATGGAAACAAAAGGACCAAAGTCGTCATTGTGGGATTCTACAAGATGTAGAAGAAAATAAAGAATTGGTCAAAAAGAGATAATGATGAAGAGATAAAGATGAATATTTAATTTGGTCAAAATAAAGATTTGGTCAAAGATGAATATTTAATTTGGTCAAAATGAAGATTTGGTCAAAGATGTATATTTAATTTGGTCAAAATAAATATTTCGTCATTAATATCTTTTAATAGTTTCCATGTAAAGCCTTGACTCCTTATGCTATAAAAGGAGGTCTAGGCATATTGTTTTGTGTATCCAGAAAAGTGTGTGTGTGTACACTGGATCAATGTAGACGTCTAGTATAGTGGAGGTGTAGCCTCAAGGATCTTTGATCCCTGTTACAGTTCATTGATGTAACCGTATTATCTTGATCAAATAATATTGGGGCTGTGGAGAATGTTTGGTAAAACCTTGTTCATATCTTTGTTCTTATTCCGCTTTGTTTTTATAACTTATGAACATTGATATTATCCTAGATAAAGGTCTAAACAACCCAAGCTACAAAGATCTAAGGAGACCTTATTGGTTTCCACATTCTTATTCCTTTAGTAAGGACTCGGACAGTGGACTACTAGTATATAAAAAGCCGTTAAGCAGTGAGTGGGTAAAGTCTACATAAGCTAGGGTTTAGTAAGAGCACCATTATTAATCTCCTAAGATAGATTATAATCAACAAATGCTTTCTTTATGCAGATGCTTCTAATTGTGACAGGATTAGCGTGTCTAGGTCTTAGGATGAAGTCCCGGCTAAGTCTAGGAATGATATGCCCCTTTGAGATAAGACAATCATTGCACTAAATAAACAAACCTGCATTTTATTGGATTATTTATGGTTGATACATTTTCCTTACATTAGTTCTCGACCGCTTCTCTATCGTTTGTTTATCTTCTTGTGTGTGTTTATTGCTTTACTTGTCATCAAAACCTTAGGTTAGATACACAAAACCGTGCCAGTCTCTCAGGCTGAAACCCTCCTTTTTGCATTAGCTTTATGTTTAACGTAGATAAGTAAAATACTAATAGAATTAGGAATTAACGCTCTCGCTCTTAGTGATCGACACCCTACTTACCAACGAAACTATAATTGACCAGGTACACTGCCCGTTAAAGTATTGTTTTTAGGTATAGTCAGCATATAATAAATAGTAAAACTTGATACATAAATAACACCTACATAATGACACATCAGTGATCTAAAGACAATGTTTAATCCACATGTTGAAGATCAAGTATGGAAGAATCAATAGGATTACAGAGTATTAGATTGGAAGCTATATGATTCATGTTGAGTACATTCATTGAGGAAGCAAAATGTGCACATTCATATGCTGGTAGAAAAGAGATATACCCTTACACCTGCTACAATCATATATATGCTAAATAGGAATTTGCAAGTTGATCATTGGAATGAAATGTGCTATCAGCTTCTTAAGCTCATCACAAAATAACTTAAGAATCAATGAAGTGTTTGGAAGCATCCTTCTGGTGATTAATGAAGCTTTCAATGAAGAAACTTGAGATTTTGAAGAAGGATATCAAGTTTAGGGGAGGATTATTGGGATTAAAATACTTCTTGATGATCTTGGAGTTAATGCTGCTAAGGTTTGTGTTACTGTTGCTAAGTAAAACTCAGTGCTGTTCATTAACTCTAATGAAAAATATGCTAAGTAGTTAGTACTACTAGTTCATAGTTACTACTACTAGTGTAACTTAGTAGTGCTAGTGTATATTAGTACTAATATATGTTAGTACTGCTAGAGTAAAGTTAGTACTGCTAGTGAAGATTGAAGAAAATATTATAAGTAGTTACTACTGCTTGTTGAGAGTTAATGTTGCTCGTACAAAGTTACAATTGCTGAAAGATTACAGCTGCTGAAAGATAAAGAAAGCTTGAAGATCAAAATTACTTATGAGATAAGGATTGTTATTTATAGTATAGATCTTTGAGAATAATCTAAGTTTTAGGAATATATTGTAAATCGACTAGGACTCCTTAGTGTATAAAAGGAGGTCCTAGGGTATAGAGTTTATCATCACAAAAATCACAATCTAGAAATCTTTTGTTTTGATATTGTTATAGCTTCAAGGTTTTGTAACCCTAATACTAGGAGAGTATTCATATTATTTTAATAATAATATTGGAGCTTTTATTGTTGAAATTATATTGTTTTGTGTTACTGAAGAATTCTTCTTATATTAAAGATTAGATTCCGCATAATCTTTAGTATTATCAAACAAAGTTTCTTAAACTAAGTTGTGTTAGATTTATCTAGTATAACAAATCCTTATAAAAGCTTAAGTAATTTGATCATTAGAAGTTAATTGGGAACCAACACTAGATCATGGGAATGGATACCTAAACTTAACCACCTTATAACTCCAATACAGTAATTTAAATGGTCAGTCTTTGGTACTTCTACATTTTAACCAATCACGTAACCATTTGCTCCCCCTTTATATTTGCATCGATTAATCGAAAGAGTTTAGCACATATATGGGATAGCGTACACTTGAGATCTTAAAAATCACATTATTAGCCATATATTTTAATCACATTTTCTCCCCTTATCAAAAATGTCAAATCTCTTAATATTTTGGATATCAATTGATTCAAATATTCATGGTTTTAGGGAAAAAATGTCCAATTATTAACAAGCCAATTATTTGAACATTTTAATGCTCCCCCTTAAATTATGAGGAAATTATATGGTGTTTGAGTATGTTAATTTGAAATTTTTTGAATTTACTAAGAAATTCTTGAAAACTCATACTCAAACACTATATATGCCTAATTGTTAAGTCTACACTACATATATACATATTCACAAGTTTATAGAATACAAAATGACCTTATAATGACGAACACAATATGACAAAGTTCGTTGAAGTAGCCGGAGGTCAGTTCCGTAGTGTCTCCCACCAATAAACTTTTCTAAGCTCCTCATTATCCTTATCTCATTCTGCAGCTTGTTAATTGCCTTGATCATGATATGAGCTCTTTTCTTTTCCAATGTTCTCCATCTTCTCTTTGGCAGGTACTCCATGTTGATATTATTTGTAATGTCTTCAACTGAAGTTAGAAGCCTTGTTAATATGCCATCACTGAACTTGTAAAGTTCATTTGAGCGCATCAACCTGTTTCTCTCTTGGTTGTCGACATAAATGAATCTTTGAGGGTCTTGATATAGAGTGAATGGGTCCCTTTTTCTGAGGTCGGGTCTGGTAGTTTTAGGCTTGGTGACGTTGATCTTCTTGTTGGGATTTAAGGGCTTCTACAAGTTCCTACTGCTGGTTCGACTTAGTACTGCTAAGCTAAGTTAGTACTGTTAGTGTTATAGTTAGTACTGTCAGTACAAAATGTTAGTACTGTCACTTTATTGGTACTGTTAGTTATAATAGTTAGTACTGCTTATGTGATATGCATGAGATATATTA
>BQNB010059227.1:0-32303 GCA_026074375.1 Tanacetum coccineum
GGGGAAAACCCCTAATACTTAGCATGCTTGTACAATGACCTAGCAAGATACAATAACATAAATCACTAAATGTGACTGTCGGCGTCCCTAGAAGCCTCCTGACGATCTGGGATCCTAGCCTCTTGTCCCGACTGTCCAGCTGTCCTTCGCTGCTCTCGCAGCGCTAACAACTCAGCCTGCATGTCGTTCATCTCTCGCCTCATATCTCTGATGACTCGGAGAGTCTCTACCATCTGGTCCTGACGCCTACGATCAGTCTCTCGAAGCGCTGCTAACTCAGCCTGCTGCATGTGAAAGCGAGTCTCGTGTACCTGATGATGTGTCTGAATGAGAGTACTCTGCAGCTGTAGCTGCGTCTGGTGTGCCTGGAGATAGGTCTCATGTGCATACACATGATCATGGTGGGTCTGGAGCTCCTGATGAGTCGCCTGACTCAATCCTATCGAGTAAGCCCAAGCCTCTCAGGAAGCATAGGCTTCCTCCTCCACCATCCATACTGTCTCCTGGAGAGTCATCCTATCCCCCATAAGCAAATCGACCCGCTGTGAGTCCATATCGACTCATTGTGATATACAAGACCTACTATCCTGAGCATCCTCTAGTAAAGCATACAAGTCCTGTGTATCATGCTCATGGAGCTCAGCAAGCTCTATGACCCTAGTATTGACCACTCCCACGGTTATAGGTGCTATCTCTGGAACTGCCTCTGTCGGATCTACCCAAGTATCCCTAATCCCGTACCCAACATCTCTAATCCCTTGTCACCTCTCTTCAGCATCTACCGTGCTGACAAACCCATAATCTATCCCTTGACCTCTGGTAGGTCTAGCAGTGGAACTCTCCCCAACCTCGTATTTGGAGCCTAGAGTGGACAAATACAACCTCTTGCGGGGAGGTTGCTCAGACTCGGGGATATCATCCCTACGGTCAACAGGTGGTGGTATGTGTAGAGATGGTGGTAGTGGTGGTAGTGGAGATGGTGGTAATGCGGCAGTAACTGCATCAATGAGAGCTTGAGTGGATGCTATCCTGAGTGTCTGGATTTGGGTTAGACACCCAGATGTTGGTGGTAAAGGTGGTGAATGTGCATGTGGGGCCGTGCACCTAGCAAGGCACTCCTCTGCAGAGGGTGGTGATAGTAAGATAGGTGGCGATGGTGATGGAGTAGTCATGGTCTGAAGTCTCTCAACCTCTGCCTCTGGTGGAAGGGATATGGAAGTCTAGGGCCGGACGGTAATCCTGGCTCCAATGGTAATGTCAGTGGAGGGTGGTGGTATAACAGGCTCTGTTCCCTCAGGTGGGAAAACAGGCTCATCAACAGGTATAACAATAGCAGAGTTGGCCGGAGCTAAGTGCTCCTCCTCCTCTTCCTCCTCGTCCTTATCATCCTCATCCCCATCATTGGCGTCATCCCTAGATGAATCGTCGTCATCATCTCCATCATCTCCCCCGTCCATAAGATAGTCAACTGGACCATCCTCTGTCTCATCATCCTCGTACTCCTCTGGATCCTCCTCGGGATCCGACTCAGTAACATATCCGGGCGACTCAGCAGTAGGTGAATCAGTAGGAGGTAATAGCTGCTCCTCAGCCGGAAACTCATGCTCATCCTCCAATGGTATATACTCGGGGTATATAGGCTCTAGCACGTAGTCAGGATCATGTGCCTGTACAAACATAGGCTCACGTTCATCCTCATCCTGAGGAACCGGCGGTGTCTGTGGATTCTCTAGGCCTGGTATGTAATCCAGTGATGGTGGGGCTACTGGCTGTATCAGAAGTCCGTCGTATCCTAATACGATGACCCGTGGAATGCCTCCCTCAGATACCTCCTCATCATCGGCTCCCCAGAAGGCTTTGCCGGGCTCAGAGTCGGTGTAGACGGAAG
Source organism: Tanacetum coccineum (assembly GCA_026074375.1). Taxonomy (NCBI): domain Eukaryota; kingdom Viridiplantae; phylum Streptophyta; class Magnoliopsida; order Asterales; family Asteraceae; genus Tanacetum; species Tanacetum coccineum. The sequence continues at coordinate 1,889 of BQNB010059227.1, forward strand.
TGTAGGTAATAGCGGATGTCGCAGAAGACATGATTACTGCAAAATAGCAAAATAACTTATATAAGTATTACTTATAGGAAGGATCGATATGATATGTCTGTAAGCTTTAATAATAAAGATCTTATAGTAATATACGTAATATCATTTATATACACGTATATCAATCATGTAAGCACTTAGTACCCTACTAATGCTAAGGCAATGCATATCATGTCAGTATATACGCGCTAGATGTAAACAAGTAATGCATTTATGTCCCTCGCAAATCCCATTTGTGAAAACAGTTTTGAAAATGGTTATACTCCAGACAAAACCTTTGACCTGGTTCTTTATAACCTTGGCTCTGATACCAATCTGTAACACCCTCAAATCTGAACACGCAATGAAATGTTGGATATCCGAGGGCGTTACATTTATGGATCAATAGCACAAGTTATAAGAACGACCACTAAACGTGTCGTTTGAAAAAGATACATTGGATTAACAAAATACTTGTTTGTTACATAAGCCCATGGCTTCAAAATGTTCAACAATATAAATAAATATTTTGGTTTATAACAATTGTCCCCATAATGTAACAAGACCCCAAGTCTTAAGTGTTGACTCTTCAATTATTGACTTCCAATGTATCATCGCACCTCGTGCCTTATTGACCTGAAAAACATGCTTAAAACGTCAACATAAAGTTGGTGAATTCATAGGTTTATGTAAATCAATAGTAGGACCGCAAGATTTCCAAGTGTATGATTTAGCAACACATGCAAACATCATAAAAAGTGGTCACGTTTTCCTAAGCTCATGACACTGAGGCTCGACATCTATGAATGCAAAATATTGCCAATGAATGCCCGTGAATGATGTTCTATCCTGAAACATCCCAAATCCGACATGGTATACGTTCGTTCCCAGTGATAGCTAATCACCCGAACGGGGATCGTCAATCCCAAATAGATCTATCAATAACATTCGCGCTCACACAATGCAGTTCCCAACTACAACTATGCAACTAACAGTTCATGATAAAGGGCTCAATGGGTTATCGCTACTTAGGCAAACACGTGATCATTGTAAAAAATGTACACTTGCGTCCCATTTGTAAAACAAGGCATGTTCTCACCCTAAAGATGTAAATCATTTAAATAACATTAAAACATGGAGCTATGAACTCACCTGAGTGAATAATCCTCTGGAAATGATAACAGATATCCAAGTAAACAAGAAGTAACACCGTCAAATACCTAAGTAAATACGGTCAAGTCTTAGTCTACAATTTTTAGGCTAAAGACTCATTGCATAAACTAAATTTAATTACAAATTTATATATACTGTTATCACTTGTTAATAAATGCACATGGTTATTGTATTTACAATATCTATGGTTCTCGAGAGACGCGAAAATCATTATTAATAAATATACTTATTTATTAACTTGTTAATTAGACCCGTTTAATGTCCGAATATCTTAATGTTCGACCAATTCGTTAAGTGTTCTTTAATTATCTTTTTGTTCACAAATATACCCTTAGGTTTCTTATAAATACAAAACAGCCCCTGGGTTTATAAATATCCTTTATTTACATTTAAAACCCCCAAGTTTCATTAATTACACTTTTAGTCCCTAAACTTTACAAGTTTACATTTTTGGTCCTTATAAGTTTGAGACAGCCCCTAAGTTTTCAGAATTGACAAAACAGTCCCTGGAGTTATCACAATTCGAAAACGACAATTTACTCCCTTAAGTTTCGAATTGTACATTTTTAGTCCCTCAATTTGCAAAAATTGCATTTTAGCTCCAAATAAAACTCAACAAGTGGCATTTCTTTTTGTTAAGTTCAATTAAGTTATAAAAGTTGTTTCGGCTTTTAAATAAGCTCATCGAGCTTATTTTTGGCTTAACGGGCCTTATTGGGCCCGTTAAGGTCCGTTTAGCGTTTTAACGGTCCGTTATAGTTTTAACAAGTCTAAGGTTTCTCAATAAGCTCAGTGGGGCCTGATAAGCTGTAAATAAGCTCGGGGAGCTTATTGTAGCTTATTTTGAGCTTATTGGGCCCGAAAGCCCAATAGTTCACTCGACAAACACCCTTTAGGGTTTATAGGCTTTACTAGTTCATTTTCAATTTATATTAAGCCCACATAATCTGTTTTCTTTTTCAGCTTATTCAAAATAAGCTAATAAGCTAATAAGCACTCTTATTGGGCCGGCTTGGGCCTGTTAAGGCCCGATAAGGGTTTTAAGGGTTCGGGCTTAATTCTTTCGGGTCCGTTAGCTTGTCTAGGCTTATTACAATTCCTATAAGCTGTCAAAGCTCACAAATAAGCCGCCAAAGCTTATTTGTGGCTTATAGGCCCTCGTTAGTCTTGGTAATGGGCCGTTAAGCCCATTTAAGGTTCGGCTAGATTTTCTAAAGCATGATAAGGTCCATGAGAGTCAATAAGCATGTAGGTTTCTTAATAAGCCCGAGTGAGCTTATTAATAAGCTGTGGGCCCACCTAGGTGACTTATTGGGCCCGTTTGGGTATAAATGGCTCGTCTTGGCCTGTTAAGGTTTTTCTTTCTTTGTATGCTTATTAACCACAAACTAAATAAGTCCCTAATTCCTTAATAAGCTCGAATGAGCTTAATGATAAGCCGTGGTCTCCACTGTTGGGTCTGTGGGGTTCGGACATGGGCTATTCGGCCCAAACCATGAGCACTTGTAGGTTTCGCAAGTCCAACGCGACTCATTGTTTCTCTTCGTTACTTACATAAGTCTCGAAAGCCCTAGTGACAGAATGTCGTGTATTTAACTCGTGTACGCGTCGGGTTCTACATGCAAGTGTTCATTAGAGTCGTATATGTATTTCCAAGCCACCTTATTTTATTTACAACGAAAGTTTACATGGGGTTTTCTTATTTTTAATTGGTTTTCAAATCCTTGCTTGTTACTAGGTCACGTTACTTGGTCCCTAGCAAGATTTAACACTACACAAGTCGTCATACGCAATGTCATTTGTGGATAACACGCATGTTATTTATTTAGCATGTGTGAAGTTTTCTGTGCCGACATATATATGTCCATTACGCGACATACAACTAGAATACAAGAGACACGTATAATAAATTGCCAGGTTCGAATAATACTTACAAGAGTCATAGTGTTTGAATTTACGAGCTTTGGTAGTTGAGAGTGCTACTCCAAACGCGTATACGATCGAAACAACTAACCCTTGGCTTCAAAGCCTTTGTAATTTCTTAACCTTAGCTCGAATAACCCTTGTGGAGATTTGTTGGTTTGAATGAAGTAAGTGAGTGTGTTCGTTTGTTGTTTGGGACCCGAATAAGTAGAGAAACAAAGGTAGAGAGTATATGTGTTTATGGTTCAAGTGATTGTGTTTTTAAGAGTGTAATATGGTGAGTTTGTGTTAGTATTTATAGGCAATAGGCTAGTTAACTCCTCTTGGTCCTTACTTAACTACAAACGAGCTCTATGAGGTGGTTTTTAGTGTTTCTAGTTACTCACTTATGGTTTTAGGCTAAACCACCCAAGTACCACTCTTAATGACTTGCATGATGTACAAGATTGAGTTAGATTAGGAAAATCTCAAAGATTTGTGCATATACATGCATATGCCGTGGTTAACCAAGGCAAGGGAGCCAAGCAAGTCATTGTCTATTGTGTATTAGCCCTTTAGGAGACCATTAAGACACTTATTAATTACCTAGGATTAGTACTAGTACTTTGAGGATCCTTAGTTTGATTTTTGCTAGCTAGAAATCCACATGGGACGATTTTTTTATGGTGATAAACAAATTTTATTCGGCCTATTGACTTGTACACAAGATAATTATACAAATTTGGTATTTACGGGTTAAAAGTGAGTATTGGTTTAAGTCTAGGTAAGTCTAAGTGTTTTCGGGGTGTGTTCAAATGTATTTTATCGCGAAACGTAACCCTCTTACGTGACCGATAAAAATAAAGTACGCAAAGTACATAATTATCTTTCTAGTAATTATATATTACTTGGTGGATGTAAGCCTTAATTTATTTGATGACCGCTTACATTCATTGATTATTTTTTTTTGTCTACGCAAATTTAGCTTAAAAGTAAATATTAAAAGTAAGCGCGTATCGGACGAAAATAAATAGTGATCATTAATAGAGTCGTAAAATGACACGAAAATGAGAAATGTTACAGTGTACAGGCGGCTCAGCGACGAAAATGATCACGTCTGTGTCCTGCTTGTTTGCATATGCTACAATGTATAACTCTTGGTTCCTCTCCTTGAGATTGTATACAATTTGTATTTTTTGGACGACCGGGCTGTGGGTTGTCCATTCGAGGAGGAATAGCTTTGTAAATATTGTGCGGAAATTCCCATTGTTGCATATTTCCAAGAAAATGAATTAATTCCGCGTAAGTGCCTTTATATTTGTCTTTTTTAAACCAATCTGCTACAAACTGGACACAATCCGTCAAACCAATAAATTTTGTTAAAGCTATTACGATCCCTGAAAGCTGCCATTTACGACATTTACGGGTGCCTATTTGTAAGTTGACTTCACGAGTATATTGACCGTCTGAAACTTAGCATTGATAATGGTTAACACCGTTAACAACCCATGTGGCGCTTTTCATCCTTTTTTAGTCACTTTGTTTGCTACCCAATCAGTTATTTCGTACGTCATATTTGCTACAAGAATACATAAACAAAAATCAATATAGTAGTTGATATTGAAAAATTAAAATAAGTTTTAGATTATGTATTCTAAGAGAAATACCAGCGAGTTCTTGACGTTTATAGTACCAGTCTTGCACCATCGCACGATACTTCTCGACCAGCTTTAACACCGATATCTTTCTATTTATTACACTAAAAGCATTAACAGATTCCACACTATTCGATGTCATATAATTGTAACGAACTAGTAGGCAATGCGCTCTTAACCATCTTTGAGGACCATCTTCACAAAGCTTGTGGTATGCATCAGGCTGAACAGCCTGTAGTATGCTTATGTTACTTGCAAATTCTTCTGGTGTATATGCCTTGCATATTTTCCAGAATAGACCTTTTGTTTTTTTCTTTTTCAATGATAGGTTCATCATAAGATGACGACAACATGCAGCATGAAAGGCTAAAGAGAATTCATTGTGTACCGCCAAAGCTATAGCAGTATGCATATCAGATATGAATAGCAAATTTAGGTTATCACCTATGCATTCTTTGAGTACGGACATCCACCATGACCAACATGGACCTGTTTCCCCTTTGTATATACCAAAAGCAATTGGCATAATCTGATTGTTTCCATCCATACCCACATCTACAAGATTTGTTCCCTTGTATAGACCCTTTAAATGCGTCGCATCGATTATAAGTAAACGGCGTAGACAATTAAGGAACGTACGAATCTGAAATAAAACATTACAAATATACTATAGTGACGTACTAGTATTTTCTAATTCAGAAAAGCTGAGCATGACTTACCAAAGCACCAATGGCAATGAATAACATCTTGAAAACTCCTTTTTCGTCTGTTTTGATATGTGTGACTGTCACTTGGTTTTTTCTTTCTAGGTTGTGACAATAATACGATAGCATTTCAAAAGATTCATAAGGTGAACCCCTTATCTGTTGTATCCCATAATCCTTTCCTATCAATGCTTGTTGGTAAGATATATTTATTTTATATTCTGACAAAATATCTTGTTGTATATATTTCCTTTTTAAAAGACGCTTATTATCTTGTAACTTAGGAGTGATATTGTGAGCAACTACCTTTTTGTTTGCCATTCGATGGTTAGGATATGTTTGAGTTTTGGGACACGTGTGAACATCATTAAGATATGTAACGTAAAATTTATCTGTATTATCCCAAAGTGTGGCACGAAGCTTCCAAGCACATTTATTAAAATGATAGCATTTTAATTCATACCTATTCGGGGCTGACATGTCTACTAAAAATTAGAAACCGTCGTTTAAAGCTTTCAACCTAACAGCCCAGTCTAAAGCTTTCTTATTGTCAAAAATATTGTTTTGTTTAACTTCTGATTGTTTATTATAATGCTTTGAATTAATAGGTTTTGACTTGTAAACTGGTGTTTCTGGAATGCCGGGCTTAAATGACATAAAATTCTTCCAATTATGGTAAATTGGTTGTGGGTTTTCATCTACACCATCATCAGAATCTTTTTTTTTTCATCTTCGTTTTCTTCGTTTGATCCGAATGCAAATGAGGATTCTAGTTTTGTAAAATGGGGCTCATTTTTATATCCGGATTCATTCATTTGAAAATTAGTAGGGTTAAAATTCAAAGATAAATCATTGTTGAAAAAAGCCGTACTAGTATTATTATTATTAAAAATAGATGGGCTATTGTTTTTGACACTTGGCGGTTCCAAAAAATTAAAAAACATGTTTTTTTGATTGTTTGCCCATAAAATTTGTAGTTTCGCCTATTGGTTTATGTTGAGAAACATACAAATGTGCTACTTGATTTGTGAAACTACAAGCACAGTCAACAAAGAATTTTACCTCAGCATCGTCTGTGATATCAAAAGTATAGTCAAATGACGAGAGCTTAACCGATTAATTTAATCGATAATTTGCTTCCAGATTGAATTTCTACAGCATCATTTCATGTAACGTTTAGTACATCAAATCTTCATACATAATGGCGCCTCATTGCTTTTCATTATAATGAATTATACATTTGATTTTTCTTATATTTGATTGCATATTTATAAGATTGAGTTTAGATTGTTTTAGGTTAATGTTGGTTTCATGATATTTATAGTAATTGAATATTCATACTACACAGTAAATGAATAGTCAAAATCATGTCATAAATCACGTATATTATAAAGTGATGTTATATATGTCATTGAATAGTCAACTCAGTGTTTGTATACACTAAATGAATAGTCAAAATCATGTCATAAATCGCGTATATTATAACGTGATATTATATATGTCATTGAATAGTCAAGTCAATGTTTATAAACAGTAATTGATTAGTCAAAATCATGTCATAAATCGCGTATATTATTAAGTGGTGTTATATATGTCATTGGCTAGTCACGTCAATGTCTATAAACAGTAAATGAATAGTCAAAATCATGTCATAATTTGCGTATATTATAAAGTGATGTTATATATGTCATTGTCTTGTCAGAATCATGTCATAAATCGCGTATAATGAAAAGTGATAAAATACATGTCATAGCCTTGTCAACTCAATGTTCCTATGAAGTCATTGAACTGTAGTAAAATAGTATCTGAAATGTACGAATAATGTGAAATGATGTAGACTACGGTATTACTATATGTATACCTTATCAAATAGCATACATCCATCTTAAAATCTCCAACTCATACATTCATTAAAAAATTTAAAATATGCCAGACAACATACTATTTAACATTCAATTAGTTATCATGAATAAACTACCAATGAAGTCTTTACTTCAAATTTGTACAGTGTCAAATAGATAGAAGTCTTCCATAGACTGTTTCAACTTCATTCGTAATTATGGTTTTCGGGAGAGAAATAATTGTTGTTTATATTTAATCTTTAAGCAAAATATTAAAGGTTTTATCTGCTCAGCAGATGATAATTTAGCATTCACACTTGTAGTTTCAAATTTAAATATTTTCTCTCTAACACCAATTGCTACATCTGAAGGTGTATGGTGTTTTTCATTTGGCGAAAACTCGATGCTATTTCTTTGGAACCCATCACTAAAAAAATTGGCAGGAATACGTGTCCCTAATTACAAGCTTCAACTTGATTCACCAAAAATGATATTTGGTTTTGGTGTCCGTCCTGACACTCTAGCCCAACACTTTTGAAGATAAATTACCCCTATTACGGTCAAGGTCCATGGTATGTGTCAGTGTTTACATTAAGCTCGAGAATTTGGTATATACTTGAGAATTATTGTTTGCCACGTTAATCTATAAGAATAAAACGGTCAGGTCAAGCAGTTGTGGGTGGAAAAAATTTCTGGGTTGGTTCAAAGAAGTTTTATAGTGATGGTGGTACTTCGTACAAAATTTACATGTTAGTTTCATTCGATTTGATTACTCACTAATTTTAGGTTATAGACATGCCTAAAAGATGCGTGTTGGGGAGTTTTTACCTCCATACTATATTTCCCAGCTTGAAGACTCTATTATAATTTCTAGAAGTTTCAGTTTTGGTGACTGCCGTATTTTATATGCATGGGATCTACAATTTGATGATGGTAAAGTTTCATCGTATAGACAACTATTCACCATTCCGTACCCAGCAGAGCATGAGCTCAAATTACTTGGGTTCGGTAAAGATAAGCAACCAATAGTTGAAGCTGCGATCTTCCAACAATGGCATCAGTCACTACAAGTGTTCAATCCAAGCTTTCAAACTTTTCAAAACGTTGGTGTCAAAGCAAACCGTGGTTCATTTTTCATTGGCCCATACAAAGAATCATTAATGCTTCTTAATGAACAAAATAACGCACTAATAAATTAGGTTTTGTCGTTAATCTTATTAATTTATGTCAAATCATGTCATAAATCTGTAATAGAATTGTCAAAATCATGTCATAAATCGCGCAAAATACTAAGTGATGAAATAGATGTCATGGACTTGTCAAATCAATGTTTCTATATAGTCATTGAATTGTCTAATCTGTAATAGAATTGGCAGAATCATGTTATAAATCGCGTAAAATACTAAGTGATGAAATAGATGTCATGGACTAGTCAAATCAATGTCATCTATATTCAGTAAATGTAAACACTTGTAAACACATTTAGTTTCAATGTTGTTCCTCTATATAAACCCTCCTTTGTTACTCTAATCATACACTTCTATATTCAACATCATATTCCTTAAATATTTTCTTTCTAACTTGTTTAAAATGTCCGACTACTTACCTTTTGATATCCAATTCAAAATCATGAAAAAAATTCCTGTTAAGAGTTTACTCAAGTTTCGTATGGTGTCAAAGCCATGGAAGTTTACAATAGACAGTTACATCTTCATCCGTGATTACGGTTCTCGTGAATGTGCCATGTGTTGTTTTAATTTAAAGTATATTGTGGGTAACGAACATTTTATGTGTTCTGTAGATGGACAAATGTCCTTCACCCCCCCTAAATACAAATTTTCCACTTTCAAATCTAACGCCGATTACCACTTCTGAAAGGGTATGGTATTTTTCGTTTGGTTCTCATGTTGGGGAAATTCTTTGGAACCCATCTATAAGAAGTTTTTTGGGAATAGAAGTCCCTTACGTGCTGAGTAGGCCAGCAATCGAAAAAATTATTTGGGGTTTCGGTGTCCGGCCTGACACATTAGACCCAACAATACTGAATATTTGTATGCTGGTTTACGGAGACGGACCATGGCATGTGTTAATGTATATTTTGAACTCAGATACTTGGAATGTTCTTGGGAATTACCGTTTGCCCCGTGTCGGTATAAGAATAAAACGATCGTGGGGTCTAGCAGTTGTAGGTAGTTGTATTTTCTGGGGTTGTTTTAAAACGTTTTTTTAATGATGATGGTTCTTCTTACAAACTCTATATGCTTGTTTCTTTTGATTGGATTAACCACCAATTTTATGTATTCGACATACCTACTCAGTTAAGAAACCAACTTCCAATTCCATTCTATATTTCCAAGCTATGAAACTCTCTTATAATTTCAGGAAACCACATTTATTATGAGAACCGATATATTTATGCATGGTTGTTAGAAGTGGAACTTGCTGTTGTAACATCCTAAAGAGTGTTATTCATCATTCCTTCCTAAAATATTGCAAAATTAATTGGATTTATTAGGGACGAAGATCCAATTGTTGAAGTTGATAGCGGCCAAGAAATGGTTCACACGTTACAAGTGTACGACCGTCCGTCTCCACAATTTCAGAATGCGGGCATCGAAGCTAATGGTGGATCGTTCTTTATTGGCCCATACAAAGAATCACTAATTCTGCTTAATGTTTAAGTATGGATGCTTTGTGTATTTATTTTTGTATTGTATTTTTAAATTTCGTATTGTAATTTTAAATTTTGATTGTAATCTTAATTACTTAAGTAATGTCATTTTAATTTAACTCATGTCTACCCGTTACGATACAAAGTTTAAACAGAATAACACAATTCATTCATTAATATAAGATTACAAATATAACAAATTTAAACACAATACATAAGTCATTCATTAAAATAAAATTACATATTACAATAAGAAGATTAAACACAATACGGAATTTTAATAAAATACTTAAATTTAAAAAAAAACCTAAAGTTGTTGTAACCACTGAATTTTATCAATGATTTGTTTTTCTAATTTTGCCGCCTTCCTAAACAAATCATTCTGCATCGCGTAGTCTAATTCAGATTCTATTTTCAGAAAATTTTCAATCAAAGCACGTTGCTCCATTGGAATGTCTCTACATTCCTCGTATGCTTTCTTCAATTCATCTTTAGCTGTGCATGCGTTATCAAATTGGTGGCCTAAGTTCACAATCGCTAACTGACGACCTCGATCCTCCTGAATTCGTTTCTCAACCATAGATTTGATTTGATCATAAGTATGTGAAATCGAACACGTCATTTAGATTTTTGTTATATGATATGTAAAAAGAAAGTTTTTGTTTAAAATTGTTAGAATTGTAGGGGGTATTTATAGGTTTATAAAAAACAATTGAATTGTTAGAATAATGTCATAAATCGCGTAAAATACTAAGTGATGAAACCAATGTCAAGGACTTGTCAACTCAATATTTCTATATAGTCATTAAATTGTCTAATTTGTCATTGAATTGTCAGAATCATATCATAAATCGTGTAAAATACTAAGTGATGAAACCAATGTCAGGGACTTGTCAACTCAATGTTTCTATATAGTCATTAAATTGTCTAATCTGTCATTGAATTGTCAGAATCATATCATAAATCGCGTAAAATACTAAGTGATGAAACCAATGTCATGGACTTGTCAAATCTGTGATAGATATCATTGTTTATACCCATTTATGTTGCTCATACATTATATATAAGTTGTTGATACGTTCATATTACAACATTCTCTAAACTATCCAACATAACAATGGCCGCATATTCAAATAAATTCAAATGTGTATTACATTTTAATACATTTGAGGAAGGTGTCATTATGTATGATGATATGACATACTAAATGTTACTTGAATTTGTTGTGGAGAGATTCAATTTAGATTCAAATATCCGGTTAAATTTATCGTTTAACCTCCCTGCAATTGAAAGGGAAATTACAAACGACGAGGATGTCAAATTTTTTATTGATTGTGCTGCTAATTCATTAAATCCTGAAATACCACATTTGTACGTTAGTCCACCTAAAAAACCTGAAGCAAGGATAATACCCGGTCCAACGGGTATTCTTCAAAAGGCGCTGCTAAAAAAAATGCAGACGTTATGGCAGGTGGTGCCTGAAGATGTGCCTGAAGATGATCATTTTACGCTTAGCCCATGGTTAAGCGCGATTGTGCATCTTCATGGTGAAGGGGTCACGCCATCTGGTTGGCTTGGCGATATGAAAAAATATTGTATATATGGGAAACTTGAACTAATGGTTGGCGTTGTCATGAGTTGTACACCAAATGCGTTGGGAGACATGACAGTTACACTAAAAGATCCAACAAGTATAATGGGAGGTACAATTCATTATAAAGTCTTTAAAAACGAAGATGATGGTTACGCAAAGTCTATCAAAGTCGGATCTGTTTTGATACTTCGTAATGTTTCGGTCTTTACACCAAAACCATCAAAACATTATCTTAACATTACAATTAGAAACATTGTTAAGGTTTTCGACAAGGACACTGAATTTTAGTCTTATAAATGTTTTTTTTACGTTTGTCCGTTTATGTTTTTTAATCAAGTTGTGTTACAACAATTATCATCGCTTGTAATGCTTTTTTAATTCAATGTTTACTTATTGTTGGTATATCAAAGTAATATACAATATTATTTCATGCAAAATGTTAGTCTTTCAACATACACTATATAAAAACTAAACTAATCATAACCACAATTCCTAGTATTCTCACACCTACACTTATAGAACATTTTAAGCATTTGATATCTAATGTTCTCCCAAAATGCTTGACTATCACCATGCACTATTGGCGGTTGATCAGAACATAACTTAGCGATTAACCAACAAGTTATCACTCCACAGTCTTTGAAGTTAGGTTGTTGAGGGACCGTGTGACCCATACCATCATTGTATATAAATAGAAAATCGTGGGGTTGTCATCCAGTTCCATTGAAACAACCATGGCTTTGCAAAATGTCATTAATCACGGGTGTCCAATCTCTAACTTGTTGTTCTAACATTAACCTTCTTCCCTCACTATGCATAGAGTCAAACACATAAAATAGAGAGGCCGGTAAGTTTATTGCACCCGTCACCTAGTGATTTTCTCCAGCATTTATGGGCATATACACCTACAAAGATTAAACCAAAAAATTAGGTCAAACTAAATAACTTATTAAATACTATTCATACATAAAAGCTATTAAAAGTTTGAACACAAATAAGTACCCAATCAACATCATTCCATGCTGGGTACGGACGCGTTGAACCATCCAATGTTCTAATAATGTGTGGATCCGTCTGTATCATAAACCGTTTATTTTCCGGATGTACGCATACTGTCCTCGATTTAGACACTGTCCCTTTGTCATTTTGTGTCCTCTTTCTAATTAGTAGCTCAATCCATGCATTCATGTGCTGATTCAAAACATACTAACAAAATAAATAGTTGTTTTTAGGAAAAAAATAAAAATACTCCTTTATTAAACTTGTATTAATAAACTTACGTCATCGGACAACCAACCCTCTTGGTTGGCCCGTTCCAGGCTGTGACTACCAGGCATACACAAGTGAGGAACTAGTTGTCGCCAAAAGTAATCTGGAACCATATAACCCATCATATGACAATCTAAATAAACATAGTAGGGGTTTAACAGAAATTCCATGCAGTCAATATAATCTTCTCTCCTAACCTAAAAACCAAGTTAAAAACCAATGTCAATAGACATAATTGGTTGACTTTATTTATTAAATTAAATAGAAGACTAACAGTTACCTTACTAGGGTCCACGTTTTCATACACTAAGCAATTATCAGTGTCATGTTCACCCAAAAAACATAACATCATCCCCTCATACATTGTCATCAGCAAAAGCGTTCCCAAGATTCAATGGTGATACATTGGAATTCTTGCCCTTATTCTTAGTTTTATCACCACGTTTCTTAGGTAAAACTGTAGTAGGAGGCAAATCCATATATGGAGTCCGCCTATACATGCTGGGACGAGCTTCCCTTCTTGTTCGATTCAATAAATTCTAAAAAAACAAATAATAAACATTTATTACTTCATGATGGTTAGTACTATAGAAGCATAATCGTAATAATTTTAGGATTACCTGGTTGAATAAGCCAGCATCATGAGGATGCGATGGCATTGTGGTTTGCCAATTTGGAGTAGCCGAACGCGATGGCATCTAGGTTTGCCAATTAGATGTACCAGGATGCGATGGTATTGGGGTTTGCCAGTTTGGCGTAGCCATATTATGACCATAAGAAAGAGTCGCTTGGGCATCTTCAAAGAAAGAGATGTTTCCCTGTGTCGGGAAAGAAGACGGACCACCCTGTGGATATACAAAATTATAATATTTACTTACGTTTCAAGAAGGTAAAAATCTATGATAATTAAATCCAGAAATATGTTACCTGCATGCTTTGGAATTTACTAAAATCGCTTAACCCATAATGTTGATCAACAATGATCGGTCCTTTATTTGGTTGTCGCACCGGGCCAACACTCATATCCTGCATAAACTTACGCATTTTCTTATACATTTTTTCCCGTTCAGCCTCCTTTTTCAACATTTGATCCATCGCCCTTTTTTGTTCCTCAATTTCTTGATATAATTCTGATGGAACTTCATAATGATTTTGTCGGTTTAAATGGCGAGGTACTCGTTCTGCTTCACTAATACGACCATCAAAGTATGCCTTACTCAAAACTCACCAGTCCGATCGAGCCTCATTCTTATCTGGTGTCAATCTTTCAGTAGGTAGACGTCCCTTTAAAATGAAAAAAGGACATTAAGTATGAAATAAATAAGGTAATCAAATTAATAAACTATCAAATTAAAAAAACCTCACATGAAAAAAACCACGAATCATGTGTCGATAAAACTTCTTCTTGAAACTCCAAGCAACTATTATAGGATAACGCTTGTGACGTTTATAATAATCATTCGCCCCAACTCAGAACGACTCCAATATTCACGTCTAAAAAAATAAATTGTTTCAATTAGTTTACGTTATACATATACCTTAAATGCCCAATTAAATATTATAAACTAAATTATGACATACCTTGAATGCCCAAGTAAATCCAAACATCAAATACCCTTTCTTATCAACATATCTTCTCGGCTCAATGGCATATAAGTTTGGCCAACGTCTAACATTTGCATCCCTTAATTGAGAGTATAATGTCGGCCAAACATACGAACCCCAATGATACTTGTCCTAACCATCTCTGTTATTTGCTAACCTTAAAATCCAATCAGGGACCCCACGTGTATCCTCCAAACCTAATAACACAAACTGCAAATTGCCTACACAACAAAGGCTAACAACATCATCGTCGTGCAATCTATCAAAAAACTCGCTTGTAATCAATTTTTTGACCATTTTGCTTATAATAGGTTTACCATCTTTAGCTGAAGAAAACACCAGTCGCCTAAAAGGGATAGGATCATCCTCGTTGTTATAGTCAGCCCAATAGTCTACCTCAAACCTTAACCCAGTAACAAGGCAAAATTCCTCCCTACCAAACTGTATTTGAAAATTATCAACTAGATGGTAATACAAAGAAACAATATCTGTTTCATCACCTAATAACTTTATTTGCCGACCTAACATAAAATGTATTAGAACACAGTTCTCCGTCCAATCATCTAGATCAAAAAAGCAACCAAAACAAGTTTTCCAAAATAATGCTTCCCGTGGAGTGCCACTAATTTTTTCTCTAATTGTTTTTATCAAACCTAACCTACTTCTACATGTCACAAAAACACGAGGTTCCTACATTAACAAAAAAATATAAAATCATATATTACTACACATATAAACATAAAAAAAGGATAATTTAACATAAAAAAATTATTCCTCGTAATCGTCCAAATTCATCTTATACAAAACAACTAAAACCCGCAGTCACCAACAACAAAACCACCGCAGCAACATCGCCTCAAAACAATCACAAGACACAACCACCACAACAGTCTACAATGCTACAAACACAACGCCACACCAAATCAACTTAAGATAAACTTTTCGAATCAACAACCTATTTTTTTGTTCCGAATTGTTAAAAACACTTTCAGCTCTCTACAATGCATATCTTAAAGACACTTTCAGCTCTCTTTTATACATGCAAAATTTGTTCCGAATTGTTAAAAACAACAAAATACTACTGTTATGCCATGCATAAGTCATTTCATTGTTATGAATTATGAAATAGGTCCGAATCCCAAAGTGATCATCACCACGAATTATGCGCGATCAACATTATTACACGTGATGATATCTAGGGTTTCTGACATGCAACAGAAAAAAGGTTGATCACTACAAATCATGCGCGATCAATGACGTGTCAATTATTTTTCCTTAAGTTGCAACTTGGAACAAGGGGTCGACACGTGTTAATTGAACTCATCACTACATTCCATGCACGATCAACTAGGTTATTTTGGAAAAGTCAGACTGACATGGTTACTGCATGCAAAACCATTTCTAAAATGGTTATATACGTAAAAAACGCTAAAAATACCTATAGTTTATATAGTTGTATCATATTTCATATATCAAGTTTAAAAAAAGTGTTATACTCAATGAATAAAGTTAAGAAATTATCAACGAATGTAATCTTCTTTCAAAAAAAAAATCTTCATCGGAGTCGAATTTAAAAAAGGCAACACGCCTTACGCCTTAGCATACTTTCTCACGCCACGTCTAGAGCCGACGGCTTGATATATTTCGTAACGTGGAACGCCTCGCACTTTAGCGGTGTATTTGAATAAAAGTTAATTTCTATGTTTCTTTGTTATGCGGGACAAAAAATAACCGTTGCTGGCGGCGGTCCCGGCGGTCCCTTATATATAAGGGGGCCGCCGACCATATAAGTGGGCCGCCGCTAGACTCCGCTCCATTTTTTTGTCCTTTTGTCATGAAGGTTGTATCTGTTATGAATCCTTCCATTTTGGGGGGAAAATTTGAAATTCAAATTTTATGTTTTTAATAAAACATTTCTTTTAATGAATAAATAATGAGGGGAGTTATTTAAGAAACCCTTCTTTTCTTGGATACTGGGGGACAAATCCCAGCCATCCATCTAAAAAAAAGAAGGGTGGAGATTAAAAAGGATTTTGTATTAAAAAAACAAAAAAAACGGAAGGGTAATTTGGTAAAATTACCTCCGCAACTACCCAGGCACCATCCACACTCACACCCCGTCTTTTAGATTTATCACACACACACTCTCTCTCTCTCTCTCTCTCTCTATCTCATCTAACACACACTAAAACACACACACAAACAAAATCAGATCTGAATGAGTAATCACGAACATCTAATTAATCGATTATCTTCTTTGTAAATCGATTATCTCCTTCTTCAGTTCATTAACATCAGGTAAAGTTCATCCGATCTGTTTTTATTTATCTTTTTTTAGCTTATTTGATGTGAATAAGCTTATAGTTCATCTTATCCTTTTATAGCTTGTTTGACGAATTATGTGAATTTATCGTGTTGAATGATAAGCTAACTTATTAGGTGATTGATGTGAATAAGCTTATGAATTATAATCATCTGAATTTATTATGCTGAATTATAAGCAAACTTATTAGCTTATTTTTATGAAATATCAGGTTTTATGGGTTAATCTACGCTGAACAGATATAGTATGACCCGTTAGTGAAAAATCATATATGATAAGTTGCCTAAAAAATTGTAAAAAATTATGTACTGTATCATATATGATATAAGCTAGGTTTTAAGCATTTATACTTACATCATATAAGATAACTGTGCATAAAAATAAAAAATATGAGCAGACAGTTTGTGATCTCTTGGTGCAGTAATAAAAAGTTAGGTTTTGTGAATAATTTCATATATGATAATCTGCTTTGAAAAGTCAAACTTCTTTAACATTAAAATTTATCATACATATAATGTGCTTGAAAACAAAATACAAGCATGGCTTGTTCATCTCCTGGATGTAGTAATTAAAGTAAGTTGTGTGTATATTATATGATAATCTGCTTGTAAAGTCAACTTCGTAACACTATTTTTTATCATATATGATAATGTGCTTGAAAACTAAAATCAAATCTTTTTATTGTGTAGAGGAAAAAACAGTTTTTAATGCATTTTACACACAGAAATGGAAATACATAAGATAGGGCTGGGTTTGCAAGAAAAGATTCTTGAAATATGACATAAAAATCCCAGCGAGAAAAAATGTGCGACGAGGCACATGCGTTTTGCAAAGCAGACAATATAATTTGTTGGTAGGCTAATCAAGTAGTGTAGGTTGACAAGCTGTTGGTGGTACCGTAGTATGTACCACATTTTGGGGATCCAACTTGTTGATCATGGTTTAACAATGTAATGCTACTAATTCGTCGTATTTTATTATAAAATGAATATGGATGTATCTTTTGGTTAAATGTCTTGTCTTGTTAAACTTCTTATTGAACAAATAAATAATCACTTGTGTGTTTTTGGCATTTCACAACAAGCTAAAAATGTAATACCAGTATATCATATATGATATACAGGAGTTAAAATAAATAAAACATCACTTATTCACAAAATAAAAGACCTTTCTAACATTATCATACATGATACTCCAAAATCAAATATGTTATCATGTATAATATATGTAACGGGTAAACCCATGTAAAAAACTAAAGATCCAACACTTGGTTCACAAACTATAAAAGAGTACTTTTTAACAATATCATATATGATAATTCAAATAGAAAGTAAGCCTAATGTAAAATCAAATATGATATCATATATGATAAAAACTTATTCATAATCAAAAGACACAAAAACAAAGAGTCTACTGAATTCATGATTAAACCAAAACCTTTTTATTATCTAAACTGCTATTCTTCTTCTTCAATCAATTCTTCTTCTTCATTTTCAACCAAATCTACTTTTTCTTGAACTTCCTCCTGGGCCACCACGACTTCATCTTGATCCTTAAACATACCTGTGCACATTTCAATCTCTGAAAAAATAAAATGAAAATAAAAGAATAAATAAACCGTCACCTGAAAAAAAATGAAATATCATATATGATAATCGCATGCCATATACATATGAAAAAGCAAAATCATATATGATATACGTCCGAAACATATCATATATGATATATCAAACAGATTAACCAACAACTATTTAAAACTGCTTATTGCTAACTGATAAGCTAAATACACCTTGATTCAGCTTATATCAACAAATTAATCTAATAAAGCTTATTCAAAACATAAAAATAGTTAATAACAAAGCTTATTAACACTAGCAACATAAATAAGCTAAATAATATAGCTTATAATTCATCAAAATAAGCTAATAAGGTAGCTTATAACTTAGCAACATAAATTCAAACGATGATAATAAATAAACTTATTCACGGAAAAGATCTAAATAAATTAGCTTATCACTAATAACATATAATTAAGATATTCGATCAAAATAAGCTGAATTATAAGCTTATAAATTTAAATGATGATAAATTAACAAGCTTATTCAAATCAAATAAGCTAAAAATAAAAAAAAAATCTGATGAATCTAACCTGATGTTAATTAAATGAAGAAGAAGCTGATGGATTAGTTGTTCTTGTAGAGAGAGAAAAAGAAGATCCATTTGTTGGTGTAGAGAGAGAAAGAAAAAACACGTTATGTGTGTGTGTTAAATGAGTGGTTAGTAAGAAAAAAAGGTTTATATATGGGAAGTGATACTCCCACCACAAAAAGTGATGTGAACACCACAATATCACATCACTAATGCATATGTTATAACATCATATATGCATAATTGTGGTGTGCAAATCATTTTTTGTGGTGTGAGTATCACTTCCCTTTATATATTGGTCGTGAAATGGCCAAAATACTCATACAATGTAAACTGATGATTTAATCTCATCCATTAGATGAGATGAAGATGGACGGTGGGGACGAGTCCCCCGGTATCCACAAAATATTTGGTATCCAAATGAACTTAAATCTATGTTAATAATGCAAATCTGGTTTCAATAAGTTTAGAATGATTAGTATGTTGTTATTTGTGTATCAATAGTTTGGCAAGATGTCATCTTCTCCTTTATTTTGTTTTTCATTTATGTGGCTTGATTTTATGTTGGGAAAAGGCTTGAATGTTAGTATATGCACATCCACCAAAGAGCTTTTAGCTTTGTGTTATGCGAGTTGGTTGTCAACATGTTACATTCCTTGTCCCAAATCGCTCATGAAACGAGGAGATGTCGGATATGTATAGGCTTAAACTTGACTTCTGAGATGCGTTTTAGTACAATGTATGTGCATTGTATAACAAAACCGCAAGTCAAAGATGCCAAAGTGGACAACAAAGTCTTCGTGTCACCATTTCTTTTGTCTTAAAACATCTTGTACGGGGTGGCATTAAACGTGACCCGTAAAAACTTGCTTAAAACCACATGAGATATAGTCCCCATCGGATGCCAAAGCGCGTACAAGAAGCAAACAATCAATGTCAACTCTAAAGGTTTAAAAAAAAAGTACATATAAAGGGAAACAAGAAAATAAAGCTAAAATAAAGTTCCTCCATGTTACTTGACACCTATAGCTCACACACATGACACACCTATTAAGTCTCTTAAACAACAAGCAAAGGCGCAAAAGAACTAGTAACTCGCACAGGATTCATAACAGAAACCTATTGCAACCAACTCAGTTTAGATGCAGCCCGACCAGGCGACCACACATCATGAATATATCTCTAAAACAAAAACAAAAACTGTAATTTTTATAAGTAACCTAAAAGCTCCATTTACACACCCCATCTCTGTACGTATACAACAACGTAATGGTCCTGAATACGCCGGACCTTTGAGACCAACAAACATAGACGCGATAGAACTAACAACATGGGATAAGAAAACACTCCCCAACAAGATAATGGGAGGAAATAAAACCAGACTTTACACTTACATCCTCTACTAATGTATACTTAACGAGTGTAGCAAAACGCTATACAGGAATGATATCATGATTTGACGAGTCATCACATTTTAAAACGATGCCTTCTAGGCTTGCAGGAAGCATACATCTAGTCCACAAGCATCCAGTTGGAACTGGCTCGGGTGGAGGAACAATCATCAATACATTGTCATTTCTTTGGACAACTCCCAATACGCTCACTCTGCTGCCCTCTTTAACGTACCTGTGTTCCGATTTACAACCAAACAATAAATAAGTATCAAAATTAAGGGTGTCAATGGGCGGGTTGGGTGACGGGTCAAGATGGTCAGTTATTAAGTATGGGTTAAACCATGTCAGGCCAGGTTCAATTGACCCACATCCACATTCTTTTTTATGATTTACTTGCACTTTATACATAATTAATGTGTTAAATATGATTATGAAAACTATACTATTACAAGAACAATCTAAACTTTCTGGAAAAGCAATTTAGAATGTTTTATACAGTTAAAGACATTTCACATGACTTTCAACCAATATGACCCGGAAAAAAAATTTAGCCCATAACGTATTTAGTTTAATCAGCCTCACTATGGTTGTGCTTGAAAGATACATAAAGTAGGCAAAGGGAAATATTTGGAAAGGAACAGATAAATAATAACATTTTCTGTGTTTTCAAGTTTTTTGGAAGAGCAAAGATATGATCTAAAGGAAAACGCTCCTTCCAAATGTAAAAAGATTCTGATAGATATATTATCGAAGGCTTTATGAACTTTTTCAATGACATACATACCCTTTCTCTAAAAAATTATTAAAAAAAATGTAACGATCAAAGAAGTCTAATATCCTGAGACTGTTATCCTTCTTTCTCTCTCTATCCAACTTGATAAGTGATAACAATGCATAAAAGTTTACTTTCTTTTCTTGCCAAAAGCAAAAAGAACAGTATTACATTTTCTTATCTTCTCTTATCTCCTGATTACATTTTTTGGCTCGTGCCACAAGATTACCAAGACCACTCAGTTCCTCACCTAACTAGTGGCGAACTTGGAACCAAAAGATTGTTGTGAAACTGAATGAGTCTACTCTTGTTTGTTCTTAATTAATAGAGGGCAAGTAATATCAAACAAGCTCAATAGTTGACCTAGAGGTTCTCCGTTCAAATTATATTGAAAAAGACTAATCATATTGAGGTTAAGAAAATAGACGTTAAGTTCCATACCCTTCTTTAAGACGCAGCACACGATCATCAGTGGAGAGGTTTCTCTCAGCCAACCATTTTTTGAATTGTGAGGACATATTTTTGTTGGACGGGTCAATGTCAATAACAGCAGATTCCTCTACATATGGAGTCACCCGAGCACCATAACCAGTCTTGACTAATGCCCTCAACCCAGATTGGAAATCAGATATATAGAAATCCACAGCATGTCTCTACAATTATATTCAAAGAACTATGCAAAATGATATACTTTTTTTAAAAGAACCTCGAATCTAACATATTTTGTCAGGAACATTATTTACTCACCTCCAAGGATCGAAGGCCCCATGTAAAGCGGCGATGTGTGGGATTGGCAGCTTTTGAATCCCAGCCTCGATATTCATATAAACTTGTGGATGTATAAACACATCTAGGAACCTTTTGGAATGATGACTCCAGAGGTACATTTGCACAAGTAACAACCTTCAAGACACCAAAAATTTCTTAATTAGAAAGCATCTTTAGTTTATATGAATTACGTTAAGTGTAATTAGCTTATTTTATATTAAGACTACCTAAACTTTTAAGGTTTCCTAGCATTCACATTAATAAGATCAGAGACTAATATGTCATATACTAATATGTAACAGAAATATTAACATGCAGCAACAAATTAAATATCTTTTCAATAATGCACCAAATTACAGAAGCATGCTAGATATTGTGAAAAATGTGAGAAGTTGTGTATCAGCAGCTATGGTTATGCACAGCATTTATTTAGTCGATCTATAAATGTTGTGCATCAGCCAACACAACTTCTCAGATGTTATATGTGTGTGAGTTGGTGGGTGTGGGAAACAGAGGGGGCGTACCCCAGAAACCTTGACGAACTGGCCATCTTTTGCTGTTCTAAGCTCGGCATCTGGATACTCGGAAATGAACTTAATGACAGCTTTTCTACCCCAATAAGCGTTCCAAGAGAAAGCCAAGCTCACAATTGCAAAAAGAACAGCAACAACGATCAGAAGAACTGGATTACCAACTGCAGCTAGAATAAACACTGCTGAAATAAACCCCATCACAAACAGCAAAACAATGGACCAAAAAACTAGCTTAGGAAAGCTCTTAAAGAACGAGTGTGTGCCATCCTGGCTCAAATGAGTAACTGCTTGGTTTTTAACCATTGAAGTGGTTCGTGATTTTACTGACCCAGAAGAGTCCAAAGGACCTGATGACCTTCGTGGTGCACCCGATGAGTTAAGGGGTCCAGACAGAATAGGCCCAGACGTAATAAGACCGGTGGTCGGTAGAACTGGAGGTAAAGGTCCAGAATTTTGTCGAGAAGTCATCGCTCCTCCTTGAGGTCCAGATGTCTTTCTTATCGGTTCCCCATGTTTGTTTAATGGACCAGAGCTTGTCTTTTTCACTGAAGCGGACCCAGGAACACCACCCATTGACCCTGTTCGTAAAGGACCACTAGTCAGCTGTCCCGATTTTCTTGCCCCCTCAAACATCTTTCCTAAATCTCCAGACTTTTTTAGGTCACCACCGGTGTAAGGCACTGCAGTGGAGGACATTGGTGGCGCCTTTTCTTTTGGCGGCCCCTGCCGCCCTGATACATACAACCCACTGTTTAACTGATGAGACGGGAACCGAGAACCCATTGTTGAATATCTTGAGTAACAGAACCAGATTAAAACGTGATGCTAGTTTCTAGGTATGATCAAACCTACAAAACAATACTACATAAGCATTGTATACTCAAGTTAGAAATATCTTCACAAAGAATAAGTGCTTGAGATTTGGTGGGTGGTTGGATGTCCATTTTGAAAGCGATTGATGTGCCTTGTAAAATTATACAACAAGTATTCATACAATGACATTTTGGTGAACAGTCGAAACTGATTAATTTGATCTCATATTGTGATAATCAGTTACACGCCTAAACGCCCAATATTGAACCTAAATAATCAGATTCATTCTCGGCTTCTCAAACACCCAACAGTGACTAATCCAAAATACATTAGCAAATTGCATTGCGAAATTTATAACAAAAACAAATAAGTCTTAATAATAAAAAGGGTAAAACAGATGAGATTTTTCTTGTTTAGGCTACCTTATTGGGAGAGAAGTTTTTGACTCAGATGTACACGGCCTAACCGGGGCGTGACCATTTCCCACCCTTTTCCTTGCCAGCACCATAGTCTCTACCTAGTGAGGATTGAACCTAGCTAAAACCTCATATGAGGACATCAGTGACCACTACGCCACCTTAGTGGTGTTTATAGCCACCACCAAATGGCCTGGTGGTACGGCACCTAACCTCCTTACAAGAGGTTTAGGGTTCAAACGTCACTCTGTACACATTTGGGGTGGCTAGAGAGAGGGTTGGAACTTGGAAACAGCCACGGGGATATATCGGTTAGGCCACGTAAATCTTTGTCAAATACTCGGGCTCCCCGGGTAACCTAAACAGGGAAAACCTCATTCATTCTGTGCAATGTAGGCTTAAAAATATTAGAATTTTCATGAGATTCAGGAATATCATATACAAGTCAAGATTTTTTTAATCTTTTTTTCGGTTTTGTTTTGAAAGGCAACTAACTATCTCACACTATACACATCAAAAACCAAGATTTACTTTACAGCATTACAACAACAACAACAATACCCAATCTTGTCTAAACGAGGTACAACAACTACTATAAACTTCACAAACTCAAGAGTAGAGTAAATAGTACAACATTTAATGGACGAAATATGAGTAACAAAATATTCTACATTAGTTATGCACATTAAAAGTAGACATTAACAAATAGTAACACACGAATGTATGCACCTGATTGAAAAGTGAATGTACATTAGTAAACATGCATCATCATCGTTTTGTAGTATGTCTCTGTCTTTTATGTGTTGGGTTTGTTTGTATGTTTGGAAAGACAACAAGCCAACAAATAAACGAAACTGAAGCCTACTGTTTTTTAACTCACTTTGGTTTTAACTACCTTGGGTTTCAAAGGTTGGCAACTATGAACCTTTGAAAAATCTTTTTTTTTTACTTGGTCTCATTTGGGTTGATTTATTTTTATAATAATACAAATATTTACAAACTTTATAGTTTTAAACGATAATCTCTTAGTTGATGGGTTACTCGCATACCGCTTAAATAAAACTATTTTGTTACGGCTAATGATTTGGCTTTCAGGAAAAGGAAAACGTGATCGTAAATGAAGAACAAGTCAATGAGTTCTTATTGTTTAAAGATGCAGAATGTAAATACGACGTAAGTGTTAATTATCTTATATGTATTCTAGTCGTTACGGTTAAGTTTACATGGTTATATTGGTCATTCATTAGAAGTTGTATATTTACCTTCAGGTAAAAGTATTACTGTTTACGTTTTACTTTCTTATATAGCGTCCTATAGTATTGTTGTTGTTATATATCAGACATTCACTTAAAAAAATAATCAAGTCTCATATGTCATATAGAACTTGGTTATTGTGGTACTCATGGCTCATGGGTGTGACACTTTGTCATTTTAATTCTTTTGTTGAGATCATGGCACTCCTTCTTCCGACTCTAGCTTTATTTACATAGCAAAAAAAAAAAACAAAGGCTCTTGCTTGAATGCGTGACTTATGTCTCTTTTTTCATTAATAAAAAGTAAGATGAATATGCAATCCTCAGCCTTAAGTGTATGAGAGAGTAGGGTCTTTTTCTCGCAATCTCCTTTTTCCATAATAATGTGAAAGGGCTCAATTCTTTCTTTCTTACTCAACGAAATGTAGCAGAACAACATTCACCCTACAATTAAAAGATATGATATACGAACATAACATATAAATGAACATAAATGAACATTAATAAACGCCTAATCGGACGTTCACGAACATAAACGAATGAACGTGACTTGTGTTCATGTTCGTTCATTTAACTAAACGAACGTAAAATAGTGTTCATGTTCGTCCATTTAATAAATAAACGAACATGAACGAACTTTTTACCGAACGGTTCATGAAATGTTCACTGAACGTTCAGTTCGTTTACAGCCCTACATATAGAACTTGGTTATTGTGGTACTCATGGCTCATGGGTGTGACACTTTGTCATTTTAATTATTTTGTTGAGATCATGGCACTCCTTCTTCCGACTCTAGCTTTATTTACATAGCAAAAAAAAACAAAGGCTCTTGCTTGAATGCGTGACTTATGTCTCTTTTTTCATTAATAAAAAGTAAGATGAATGCAATCCTCGGCCTTAAGTGTATGAGAGAGTAGGGTCTTATTATCGCAATCTCCTTTTTCCATAATAATGTGAAAGGACTCAATTCTTTCTTTCTTACTCAACGAAATGTAGCTCGAACAACATTCCCCCAGTCGTATTAAAGGTATTTTTTTCTTGAAACTCTTTATTCCTTCACCCGTAGCAAGTACTCATTTCTATTTAGTTCTTTTCTTACTTTATCGGGTTATTGAACACGATGTATAATTTTTGTTTAGGTGGTTGGGTCTTTAATATGTAAACACCCCCCTCCCCCCTCCCCCCCCCCCCCCCCCTGCCATGTAGCAGGAACAACATTCCCCCAGTCGTATTAAAGGTATTTTTTTCTTGAAACTCTTTATTCCTTCACCCGTAGCAAGTACTCATTTCTATTTAGTTCTTTTCTTACTTTATCAGGTTATTGAACACGCTGTATAATTTTTGTTAGGTGGTTGGGTCTTTAATATGTAAACACCCCCCTCCCCCCCCTGCCATGTCATGGGTTATCTGTACTCTCGGCCCTGTTTTCTTTTAAATTTATTAAGCAATAGTAATGTGTGTTACGAATGTTGTGTATTGTGTGTTACGAATGTTGTGTATTGTTTGTGGCATATAGGAGCTTCAAGCCATGTTATCCTCGTAGCTTTGATTATTTTATTATTGCATATTTTTTGTTGGTTAAGCATCCAAAAAACCTCATAAGTATCAAAGAGAAGAAAACAACTTAAAAAAATAAAAATGGCTCCTGAAGCACACTTTGTCGAGGAGCGGTTGAATGATTATTACCAATATAGAGACGTTGATAGATCATACAGTAAAGAGCAAAATATAATAATAAAAAAATACTAAAATTACAAAATTTTTACAAAAATCAAATCACAATCCACACACTAGAAAACGAATGCTTTTTTCACATTTCATATAAATATATCCTGAGAAAAATATTCTATAATTAGATAGCTAAAATCTACACGTATTCTTTTATATATATTATTATATAATAAAGAAATTACATCATTTGAAAGTAATTTTGCCAAAACACGTTATTGAAAACAAACTGGACCAATCATATTGCTTGATTTTAATACGTGGCAAAATCTTGCAATGTGATTGGTTAA
The DNA here is from genome assembly GCA_026074375.1 of Tanacetum coccineum. Classification (NCBI taxonomy): domain Eukaryota; kingdom Viridiplantae; phylum Streptophyta; class Magnoliopsida; order Asterales; family Asteraceae; genus Tanacetum; species Tanacetum coccineum. The sequence continues at coordinate 28,759 of BQNB010059227.1, forward strand.
TAAAAAGTCAAAATTGAATTGATTTTTGTCAAACTTTGTTAAATTTGGTGGTATAAAAAAATCAAAAAATATCTGTCAAATTTGTGAAAAAAAACTTATAAAAAAAGAGAAGATAATTAATAAAACTTTCGTTGTTAAACTTTAAACAAATTATACGGAGTTAAGTGAAAACATATAAATTTTAATGTTTTTAATAACTTTATAAAATAAACAAATATCTTTTTAGACTTTATATTGACAATATATTTTAAAAGTACAATATATATGTTATTTTTCAAATACATCATATATATATATATGCACGTGATTATAAACAACAAAATGAAAACACGAGTTATTGTGTATGTAATAAATATAAAAGGTTGTACGTACACAAATAACTCATTCATTCATGAGCTTGAATATTAAATACAGCTAAATTATTATTAATGAGAATATATGTATCAAATGTAAGCACGAGTTATTGTGATATGAAAAACAATAAACGTGATTCTACTTATAACAACGAATCATGTAATTCCAATTTAAAGTTTATATAAGGATACCCGAAAAACATTTAAAAAATATTATATATTAACTTCATCCACGCTCATTATGTGTTATTAAACTCGCATATTGTGTACAACATTATATAAATAGTTAATTTTAAACAACAACATTAACATCCATGTCAAGTAAACAAAATTAAATCTTTCATCCAAAAAAATATTTACAAAATATTAATCGATATTAATATATATTGAAATTTTTTATGTAAAACCCGCGCATAATTATTAGTTGTACTTATATCACAATTATAAACATTAAATACAGGTAAATTCTTATATGTTTGTATACTAAACTCAAATTTTATAATGATTTCGGTAAAATGGAATAATGTCTTGGCTTCATAAGATAAAGGGGGCCTTGGTGTTTCGAGTTTCTACGCGTTGAATTGTGCTTTTATTTTTAAGTGGGTTTGGCGTTTTTGAACTCAAAATTGCTCTTTGTGGTCAAGGGTTATGAAGACTATTCATAGTGAGGATGGTAAGATTGGCAATCCAAAATCTGGGCACCCATCAAATTGGATAGATATTGCTCTTGACATTTCTCTTCTCAATGATAAAGGTATTAATCTTTTTGGTTTTATAAAAAAAAGGTGGTAATGGTGACAATACATTGTTTTGGGAAGAGGCTTGGAATGGAGATGTTTCTTTTAAATTTATGTATCCTCGTGTTTACGCCTTGGAATTATTCAAAAACATTTTTGTAGCGTCTAAATTTTCTCATTCCAATGTTGGTTTCTCTTTGAGACGTAGTCCGAGGGGAGGGGCAGAGCTTGAAGAGTTTATGGCTTTATCGTCTAACATGGAAGGTTTCATCCTTCCTTCGATGCAAGATAGATGGTCCTGGTAATTATCGGGCTCAAGGGAGTTCTCAGTTACTTCGGTTAGAAACTTCATAGACGACCACATTCTTGGCCAAGTCTCCTCCAAAACTCGTTGGATCAAGGTTGTTCCGAGCAAGGTTAATGTTCATGCTTCGAGAGTCAAATTGGACAACCTACTCGCCTTAATCTCTCTCATAGAGGAATGAAGCTCGACTTCATTTTTTGTCCGGTTTGTAACATGGCAGTCGAATCTTCTAGTCATATTTTTTTCTCATGCTTCACGGTTAGAGCTATTTATCGAAAGATTGCTACTTGGTGGGATTTAAATTTGTTGGAGTTGTCTTCTTATAAGGAGTGGTTGTCTTGGCTTAAAAATCTTCGTATTTCGTCTAAGATCAAGCATATTTTGGAAGGGGTGTTTTATATCACATGGTGGTTTGTTTGGAACTATCGTAACAAAGTGGTGTTTGGTTCCAACATCCGGTCGACTCCTTACATGTTTGATGATATTGTGGCTCGCACTTTTGCTTGGTGTAGATTTAAATGCAAAGAAAATTTTAGTTGGTAGATTGGTTAAAAACCCTTTACTTATTTCTTTGTAATTGTTTTTTTTCTAGCTCATTGCTAGTGCTTTAATAAAATCTGCCGTTTAAAAAAAACTCAAATTTTAAAATAAATTTTATTCATATGTAAACCTCTTGCGTGCACGAGACTTATAGCTAGTTCTTTTTTGGATAACCATTTTTTTTGACTTTTCGACCGACTAATACACGGAGTATGAATCCACTACATAAATTAAAATCAGATAAAGTCTTCTTTTTTTATGAGGTTGATGTGGCCGAATAAATATCATTTACATGTTTCAGGAATCAAATTTAAAACATCATTTTTAAGTAATAATTACAAATAGTTTCACCACTAGATCATCCTTAATCTGGCTTGTTTGGTTCGCTGTAATTTGGAGTAATTGGAGGGAATAGTAATTCAGATTACATTATAGATTGTTTGGTTCGCATAATGAAGAGAATTGTAATTCAGATTACATTACGTAGGCTGTTTGGTTTGCGATGTAATTGTAATTCAGTTATTACAATTACATTAAAGGAGTGAATTCAGATTACACAGGAAGTTTGATGGAAAGTTTTGAATTACGTTGTGACTCAGAATTTTGTATTTTATATCAGTATTTATACATTATTATTATTATTATTATATAAATTATAAATTAATAATAATAATAATCTTTATTATTATTATATTATTATTATTATTATTATTATCATTTATTATTTTTATTATTAATTATTAATTATTATAACTATTTTATTATTATTATTATTATTATTATTTTATTATTGTTGTTTTTTAATATTATTTTATTATTATTATTATTTATTATTATTATTATTATTTATTATTTTGTTATTATTATTGTTATTTTTTCTTATAAATATTATTATTTTATTACTATTATTATTGATATTATTATTATTTATTATTATTATAATTATTATTACTATTACTTTTCTTATAAATATTATATTTATTATTATATTATTTTATTTTAATTATTATTATATTAAATTTTTATAAAAAGTTGAATTTGAATTCCATTACGTTGCAAGTCAACCAAACACATCGACAGATTTCATAAATTACAATTAAAATTCATTACAATTCCAACACATTCTAACCATTTGAATTACAATTACATTAAATTACAATTCATTTCAAAGATTACAATTTCTTCAAAAACAATTTGTGAACCAAACGCCCTCTAATAGTTAAAAGACAAAATTAAAAATTGATTCGTATTTCAATTGGCTTCATTGGTTCAATGCTATCAGATTAAGTCCTAAAGTTAAAGATTTGCTTGAAGGAGTTTTTCAACTCTTTTCTCTGCCAAAGTTTTTCATATTTGATAGAAAAATAAAGACATTTTCTCAGTTTTGTCTTCCTTAGACTATGTTTATAGGCCCAAGACTTCAATGTGGCTATTTCAGACCCATAAAATCAGCCCAAGTATGTCCTTATTTTCTTTTTCTTTTGAATACATTTTTTATGTAGTATAATTTTGTTTCACATTGTTTGGCCAAAAAATCCGGTGTCCTAATTCATCTTATATTTAACATAAAAGACTTGTTTTTGATTTTATGTTTTTGATTTTATGCGTAAG
>BQNB010059228.1:0-37419 GCA_026074375.1 Tanacetum coccineum
CATTTTCCATCTATTCTATCTCTAACATCTCAACCCACATCTCACTCTTGTTCTTGGTTTGATCATAAGATTACTAGTATTCTACAGTGGCACCGGGAGGCACAAGGTTCCTAGTAGTTTCCATTGACTACTTCACAAAATGGGTCGAAGCAAAGCCACTAATATCAACGACCGGGAAGCACATGGAAAGATTCGTGTGGGAATACATAGTGTGCAGGTTTGGAGTACCTCAAATAGTAATTTAAGATAATGAGAAACAATTCTCTAAAGGCACATTCCCTATCCTCTGTCAAAAACTCAGAATACTACAAGACTTCACATCAGTCTACCACCCCCAAGCAAACGGACAGGTATAAGTAACAAACAGGGAAATTATCAAAGGAATGGAATGCAGGTTAGGGAAAACCCACCAAGGATGGGTTGATGAGTTACCACAAGTCCTATGGTCACACATAACAAATCTGAAATCCAGCAACGAAGAAACTCCTTTCAGCTTAGTCTATGGCTTGGAAGCTGTAATCCCGATAGAGATAAGTGTGGAAACAAGAAGAATCCAGGAATTCAACCCTAAGAAGAACGAAAAAAGACGTAGGGAAGACCTAGATATCCTCAAAGAAAGAAGGGAGATAGCTTCGATCAAAGAAGCTTACTATAAAAAAAACTAGAAAAATACTATAACAAACGAGTTCGGCAGTCCACCTTCAAACCGGGAACATATGTGCTCAAACTTAAGAGCACGAGCAAGGCAGAATTCAAAGGAAAGATGGGACCCACATGGGAAGGTCCCGACGTAGTTAAGAAGGCCTATGGAGACGGAGCCTACAAGCTAGAAACATTATCCGACTCTCCGATCGACCGAACATGGAACGGATCAAACTTACATAAGTTCTACGTATAGAAATCATTATCATTTGCAAAAGTCTTTGCTTGACTTCTTTAATAATGCAAATCCTCATTAAAGTGTAGCAAACTAAGTGTTCATACTCGAAATGATGTAAATCTTTCTACACTATCAATGAAACAGATTACTCTAAATCTTTTGTGTTAACACTCACGACAAAAGATAAAACAAGGTCATACTTGAGCCTTAGCATCAAAGCCTAACATTCGAAAGGGTGATGAAGGGCTACACATGAGTTCCTCAAAAATAACACCTAAATTCACGTTAAAGGCGTCAATTTGTTAAAAAGTTTCAACGTTCCAGGGGATGACAAGGGCCACACACAAGCCTTCCAGAAATAAATACCCAAACTCACGTTAACTTTTCCAAAGGTTACGTATCAAAACCTTACAAAAAATAGGGCGGGTCACAACCCCCTATAAGCAAGAAACACTTGCTTAAAACTACTAGTAGAAAAGAAGAACTTACAAGCCACATATGAGCCTCACAATACATGCAAATAACATTTGCAATAGTTGACGAAATAATAAACTTAGCAATTGACAACCAGTCATAAAAAGTCACGGGTACAAAGCACCTGGATAATTGAAACAAGACCTACATATGGCATCCCTACGAAGCCTTTGAAAACAAACGTTTCGATTAAAGTGACTGCGGTTTCTTTGATAACAACTGCTCTACAGAAGCATGAGGATCAGCAGTTAACTCAGCCAATAAAGGGTAGGAGGCATCAGCCAAATCATTACCAGCTCAGTTATACTCCCCCTTTGAAGATGGATGATAACCAGGCATCTCCTCTAAAACAAATGGCTTATTTAACTCGGCTACCTCTTTAAATGATGCACACTGGCCATGAATGATAGATGCCTTAACAAGCCTAGCAATAAGGACACCCATCTCATCGCTACGAATAAGCTTCATCGCCACGTCCGGAGTGACTCTTGCTACCACAGCAGCTCTATCCTGCCTTAAACTATCTACATCTTGTAAAAGCTAGATTTCAGAAGCCTTGAGGCTCTTCCCTTCGGATTTAAGGCCTTCGACTTTAGCATGAAGGGTGGACAGACCCTGATCATAGTTAATCCACTTATTCTCTTCAAGTATGAGCCTACTATACTCGTTGTAGAGACCATTAACCCGACTCTGCAAGGCCTCAATCTTAGCACGCATATAAGAAACAAGAGGATTTTTATCCCAATCCAGAAGGGCTTCGTTACATTTTTCTCTAGCTCTGCATACGCTTTATCTTTCTGGATTTCCCTTTCTTGAATAGTATCACAGGATGTCCTGGATTTATGCAATGCAAAAATCATTTCTCGAGTCCTACTATTTAAAACATTGTCAAGAATAGCTTGGCGCATATAAGCTTTGTTATGAATATTACAGAGTTGCTCTATACTAATCTCCCTCAAATGTTGCTTCCAAGAAGGAGGGGTGACATGAGCAACGACCCAATGGCAATCAGTCACGTCTTTCAACTCCTTAGCAAAAGGAAACTCTACATAGAGAAACAAGAAAGGGAAAAAAACAACCTTGATAAGGTTTTTCGAAAAAATAAAGATACTATATACGTTAGAAGGACCAAGTTTACCATGTATATCGAGGTCACTATCAACATCCAGGGAAGTGGAAGCATCACCAGCAACCTTACTTGCTTGAGCAGTAACTTTCTGAGCCTTTCGATGAGGATCCTCTTCAAGGGAACCAATAGCAACCTTCCTTTTTCCAGCAACCTTTGATCTTTTACCCACTTCTAGATAGGAGGGTACATCAGGGCTAATCAGAGATAATCCACCCTCCTCAAAAGAGGTATTGTGAAAGTCTATGATGTTTTTGGCAATATCCGAAGGATGCTGTTAGCCTTACTATTTTAGTGAAGCTGGCGTCTTAAACGTGAATTGGACTAGCTATGACCATCTGCTACAGGCAGGGACTATTATTATAAACAAGGTTTAGATAGCTTTATGTTAGGCTATAAATACCCCTCACGACTCTCCATGAGGGGTTGGTTGAATCGTTGTGTATCTTTCTTTCTCTTTCTAAAAAACACATAGTTTATTCATCCCTCTCTCTACTTTCTCTCACTAGAAAACATAATGTCTCATCTTCTGTTCTTTGATCAACCAAGACCCCCTAATAAGGTGTTTTGATTCGACTAACATGTGGTATCAAGAGCCTAGGTTATGTTTTGTATTGTGTGTTGTGTTCGTGGGCTGTTTACAGCTTATTTCTAGCTTATTTAAGCTTATTTTCGTAGGCATATTTCTGAAAAAAGCCACACATTTTTTTGTGTTGTTACGTGTTTTTGTTTTATTATAGTTTTGCTATTTTTGTTAAGTTTTTTTGGTCTCTTTGTTTCCAAAAAACTTACCAAACAGATCTGGTCCTTCATTTCATTCTTACAACTTATTCGTCCTTTAAACAGCTTATTACAAGCTTATTTTTCCAGCATATTCTTGGATTTTTGATGACTTATTGGCTGTCTTGGCATATTTGAGAGCTCTTTGGGTCATAGCTTATTGTTTCTGATTTATGTCGAGCTTATCTCATCCTTTCAAGCTTATTAATAAGCCTGATGTGTTGGCTTATTTCTGTGTCTTATTTGCTTTTCAATCTGCTTATTTTCTAGGTAAATTGGATAAGCTAAAAAAAGGACAAGAAAAAAAACACAGATCCAAGTTTTTAGCTGTCTATGATAGGTTTTTTTGTGTTTTTACAAAAAGACAAGAACAAGTATAATGAGAGTTAACAACCCTAAGAAAGGCGAGTTAACAATTTTGGTTGAAAGGCGAATTAGCAATATTGTTTGAAAGGCGAATTAACAGTGTTGTTTGAAAGGCTAGTTAACAGTTTAGTTTGAAAGGCGAATTAGCAATGTTGTTTGAAAGGCGAGTTAACTGCTTTGAGTAGAGGCGAGTTAACACCAAGACCAAACTAAGTCAACTCGGTATTGATCGAGTTGACCAGGTCAAACTCAGATCTGATTCATGGTCAAATAAAAATGAAAAGATCAAGTAAAGACTATTAACAGACTCGATCAAACAAACTAGAAAAACCTCAACAACAATCAACAACAACAACCTCATCAACTCAACATCAAATCCATCCATGACTATCCTATAACATACCATAATCACAAATTTTAACTTAAAATCAAATCCAACTTCACTAACCTAAATCCCTTCATCACAAACTATACCATCTCCATCTTCAAACACTACAAGACTCGAATAAAATCAAAACAATTAAGTATGATCTCAGCTTTCATTCCTTTTGTATGTTGTAATTGATTAATGACTCTAAAAGATCAAGAACTCAAAATGAAATATCATCATCGATCTGTGTAGGTCATACAACCTCTTTTAATATTCGAAATTAAAGAGAGACTATTAACAAGTATGTTATAGTCAATCTTTGTTTCGTTTAAATCATACGATAATCACAAAGATAGAACCTACCCGAGACCTTGTTTATCAAGATCTTGATGCCAAAACCTTCTTTGTTCTTCATGGTTAAATCAAATGCTGTCGTTTGGGGTCGATATGCAAGAAAGGGTTTTTCTATTCTAGTATGTGGTACACAATCTCTATAGGCAAGTTATGAAAGAGATTAAAGAATAGAGGGGAGATCTGAGACGCGTCTTATTGTTGATGGAGGAGTGATAAGGGAGTTTGGTGCGAGCAAATGTGACTGCGATTGAGATTACGTTTAGGTTTTATATGAGATAAATTAGGGGTAGGTTAATTTTATACCTATTTTTTCTTAATGAATCGGGTTAAATGTTTGTGATGGACCCGGGTATGACTTTGTTAGTTGGGCCGAGTATTTTATATAGGATTGGGATGAATTATGTTTGATTCACACTTGGGCCATGTATAGTGACATGGATTGGTACTTAACTAAATATAATGGATCGAGTTTTATTATTTTTGGAATATGCCGAATATTGTTCTGGTGGACCGGGTCTACATAATCTTTTGGAGTGGGTCGGACACAAGTGTGAAAAGGGGCTGAGTATTAATTGATATATTGAGCCGAAAATGCGTATTGTGTATTCATTTTAGGCTCGGGTTATCGGATTTAGCCAGGTATTAAACATTCTATTGTTGGATAAAGTATAATTGACCGGGTTTTATTACTTGGACGGGCCGTGCTAGTGGTATATTTATTGAGCCCGATATCCGTTAACAATCATGACACATCAAAAATCATGAACAACAACACAACAAACATAATACATTACACTAAAAACAATCCTTATCAAAATTTACCTTCGTTCATAATGGCTATTATTGAATTTTAATAACTACGGGGTTTTTGTACGATCTTACTTATTTAGGATTGAAGTAGACTTTCACGCAGAGTGTACTTATTTCGTCCTTGATTCTTTCTTTCTCAACAAACAAAGATGACTTGTTCAGGCATATATGGTTTGTGATGAAGACTTGGATATCTAGTTGCTTTTGTGATTCTTTCTACCTATACCCACAAAGTAGTTATCACTTTAAGGAGTTACATTGTAGTACTCAGTATCTTACGTAGTTGAGGAGATTTCAAGAGGTGTTTTATTTTTTGTATGCTTTGGTGCGGGTATATAGTACTTAGAGATTTGCCTCTACACTGTTCTTCGTCACACGGATAATACAAGATTAAGTCACAAGTCAAGATTTTTTTGCTTCATTCTTAGGTTCGTTTCATTGGGTTGTCTCCATCAGTGGTCATCAGTATTAGCCTACAAAATAGATAAGGGGATTTAGATAAGGGGATTTAGATCGGGTTGATCAAGATAGATTTGTAAAGAGAGTATCGACATCTTCTCACAGAGTATTGCTTATGCAATCACGGGCTATGAAGCTAAGAAAGCAGTTCCGGTGGACATATGATGTACACATGTGTAGGATGATTCCTCAGTTAGTCATCATCTTGGAAGGAGAAATGTATACATCCAGTACTTAGTTCATTTTTTATGTTACCGTTTTGATGTTACACTTTCGACTACGCGGCGGGATAAATTGCTTTCACTCGAGACTTAGTTGACTATGGTGAAACAATTTAAATTGGTACATCCGGGATTTCATTGAATTTGATGTTACCGTTTGGACTACATAGATCGATAAATTGCTTACACTCGGGACTTAGTTGACTTTAGTGTAGCAATTCATATCTGCACTTTTCTGGAGGGAGAAAAGTGCATTTCTGGGTCTTAATTGATTTTGGTGCTACGGTTCTGACTTCAATAAAGGGATAAAGTGTGTACTTCAGAACTGGAATGCTTCCTAAGTGAGTCGATATTGATATCATTCCTTCCTTACAATTTTTCCAACATGAGAAAGGTCTTTGAGCCGAGCTGGAGGAGGTTGTATAACTCAAGACGAGTGCACTAATTCTTATCAGTCTCAGGGATGTCTGTTTAGGAGGGAGTTAAGAATAAGAGCCAACTAGTTAGGAGGGAGTAAAAACTCAACTAGATACTGCACAAGAAGTTCAGAGCATAATTCACATTAAAGCCAAAGTATTCGGGTGAGAGAATTTCAAGGATGACAAATGAGAAGCACATTCAGAAGACTTCGTCATGACCAAAAGTGTTAGAAAATGAAGCTTTTTCAAGGCATGCAGCTAATTCAGAAACTTTGGGATGACCAGAAGCGTATGAAGAAAGCTTTTGAAGTCGTGTAAGGAAGTTAAGGAAGTTATGAGCAGAAATCTAATCAAGACCGAGATCATCGGTAGAGAAAAATTTTGAGTCATCCTCAGCAGTATGTTTACAATGTGTTCGTCTGCAAGCTGAAGAAATAAAGCTGGAGTATTCAAGTAGATCAAGATCATTGAAGACTATCTCAAGGAATACTAGACTTCATTCTTATCATTTTACTTTATTTTTGCTTGTAGGAAATATTGTAACCAATTCACGTGTGCACCATCTTGGAGGGAGATTGTTAGCCTCATTATTTTAGTAAAGCTGGTGTCTTACACGTGAATTGGACTAGTTATAGATCATCTGCTACACGTAGGGACTATTATTATAAACAAGGTTTAGATAGCTTTGTGTTAGGCTATAAATACCCCTCATGACTCTCCATGAGGGGTTGGTTGAATCATTGTGTATCTTTCTTTCTTTTTCTAAAAAACACATAGTTCATTCATCCTTCTCTCTACTTTCTTTCACTAGAAAACATAATGTCTTATCTTGTGTTCTTTGATCAACCATGTAACATTTCTCATTTTCAGGTTATTTTCAACTTTAATAAATTCCATTATTTATTTTTAGAGTTTTACGCGTTCGCTTTTAATTATTATCTTATAGTTAAATCGCGTAAACTAAAAATCAATGATCAATGTAAACGGACACCAAACAAATTAAAGTTTACATCAAGCAAGTGTTATATGATTATTAGGAGTATAATTTATAACATTTCATAATTTATTTTTGTTGGTTACGTAAAACGCTTACGTTTTGCAATAAATCACATTCGGTCGTACCCGGAAGCATCTTTACCTATCTACACTTAAACAAATACCCACGTTTATACCCAATACTCAAAATTTAATTATTTTTCTCACCTATACCATCATAGAACCGGACATAGAACATATACACAAGAAATAAATCATTTAAATCCTATTAATACTTTCTTTACAACTCATAAGACTTACATCTTTGTACCTTGGACCATGTTCCTAGTAATTGGCATGTCAAGTGTACTCTTCCCCCTCCTTGTGCCGTGGGTTTTGCCTAGGGAGGAGGAGAGCACTTTGCTCATGTACCCTAAACCATTTTCCAAGCTAATGGTTTCATTAAGTTGTTTATGGTTTTGCTTATGCTATAAAAGGGAAGACCTAGGCTCATAATTTCACTCTTATACTTCCATACAAGCAAAATCAACCAAGAACACTCTCTATATTGAGCCCTAACCCACGGCACACCTTAATCTTTTAGGGTTTCATTTTTATTTTGTATCCAAGGTATTCCAAGCATTCAAGTGTTTAATCTAAGGTTACCTAAGACTACTCACGGTTTGGGCAATACTGGAATCGGTTTTAACAAGAATTATCAAAAAACATATTTTAGGGTTTTCTTGATTAGAGTTTTTATTGAATGCTTGTTTTGGGGTTACATCTTTGTTCCATCATCCTACTTGATTCCTATAAGGTCTATTTTAAAAAGTTTCAATACTCGTTTAATTGAATTTCCTATTGTTTACATATTGTTGCATTAGTTTAATCAGCACCCTATTGTTATTTAAGTTATATAAAGTATATGATAAATACATATGGACAAAGGACATGGACATGTAAGAGGACTAAAATACATGGTCGAAATATAACGGTACAACACTTGGGAAAAATAATGGTGCAAGGTTTCCTAAATAATGATTGTAAACAAACTTGATTAATTAGAAACCCTAATAATGTCTATATATAATAAAAAAATTTTTTTTGAAATTCGAAATATAAAATCTAATGTTTTATATAGTTATAAAAATAGTGCTAATTACAAGGATCGTGAGCGATGTAAGAACTCGAAAACGGAATTATACACGAACAAGGATACACATTTACAAGTTATAATTATAACTATAAAAATAATTAATAAACTGTGATGAACAGAAAAAGTTAACTGTCATACAGGGGTAATAATTGTACAAATATAATATTTTGATAATTTTCCTTAATACGAACCCACGGACATAAGGATCTCGAGAAACGGTGTTATAACGAACTAATAAAGATTAATAATTACAAATAATTAGTTTTATAAAAATAGTTTTTATAAACTGTGATGAACTAAAAAGTTACTGTATCATCACTGGGTTAAAACTTTAAAATAAATATGAATTTTTGATAAATCCATTTTAATACAGGACGTGGACATAAGAAACATATAAAACGGAGTCAGAAACGATAAAGATATGAAGTTTAATAACTCCAAAGATTGCTCAAGAATACTTTATTTTTATACAATCTTTTATAAAACAATTAATTTAATATAAAAATCATGTATTAAAATCATACATTTTTACAAACGATTGCATTGGAAAACGAAAATAATATTTCTTACGATACAAGTACAACAGACACACTTCTATTTAAACAAAGTACGAATTAATTATTGTTTAACTTCTAAAATATTAATAAAAACTATAGGTAGTGTGAGCTATGCTATATTGTGATGTTTTAATTACATGAAATACATTATACTCATAACGCCTATAATTAGATTAGTATACATTCAAATTGCTGAGGCGATTCACTCATCTGATTTAGATAATCAATCATTCACTTAACGGTTGAGTTCATACCCCCTTTTATACATTTATACTGTTTTTACAACTTGTGGTATAAACATGTCGATTGGTTTTACATTGGGAACGCAAGTACTCTTTTAAACATATTACGAGTTGCCTAAGTAGCTAACCCCAACTATTGCCACACCTCATAACTGTCTATTGCTAGTTATCATCGCGAATGTTATGAATAGATCTATTTGGATTAACATCCCCGTTCGATGAGAGTAAGCGCTCAACATTGTCGAGGGTACCGAAACAACAACGTATACATGTCATAACATTTTGGATTTCGGTTGGAGACATCTAATGGGCACATTTAGTGCAGTAAATGCATACATAATGTCAGACTTCGGTGTCATGAACTTAGGCACGCGTAATTACTTTTGAATATTTGTGTATGTGTTACATGTCTTACATTGGAAATCTTTGTGTCCCTACTTTATACATTTACTAAACCTTGTAATTCACACAACTTTATGATGACATTTAAAAGCATGTTTTCTCAGGGTCAATAAGGAACGAGAAACAAGGATACATTGGTGTCATCATTTTGGAGTCTATTACTATAAAAATTTTAATGCATTACATTTTGGGAATATTTGTTATGTCTAAAATCTTACTTTTCATGGATAAACTATTTAATAAGCTCGTCTATTGTAACAAACAAGTCCAATTAAGCCAATGTATCAATTTAACGACTCATATAAGGTCGATACTCATTATCTCTGCTGTTGATCTAGGTTAAACATTCCACACCCATATTCCGCTGCGAAGAACCATATTGTGGGTGTTACAAACAAGAACCCTGATAAGGTGTTTTGGATTAACTAATAGATCACAACAGATATAGCACTATGTTGATCATATATCTTCATTTTTACAGAGTTCGTAAGCTCCGATTTTCATCTAAACCTCCCTTAGGAAGAAAATTGAACTCACCATCAACCCCTTGAACCATAAAACTCCTAAAATCTATCTCTGTAAGCAGTTGAACACAACAAAATAGTTTAGGAGGCAAGATATGACAAGTTACACATTACAAAACAAAGAAAAATACCCTGTCCATGATGGTAGATCATAGGCTTTTTGGGGCTATATTTCCAGGAGGTCTTTAGGCCTACAAGGTAGAGAATGAGATCCAAAAAAGTTTAAACGTTACAAGGGTAGGTGGATATTTAATCATACAACGGATCCATTTGAGGAAGCAGAGGAATTTTATCCTTAAAATATTTTTTTCAAACTTATTGTCTTCAAGAAGGAGCTCAGGGAAGCTAGAGGGATCACTATGTTTTCCATATAGAAGAAACTACCTTTCTAGTTTTCAAGATAGCTTACGGGTTTCGTCAAAGCTTTGGGCACATCAGCACCTCCCCTACTGGAAGGAGTTAACCAATCACCAGCATAACCAAGGTTTAAGAATGATCGGAGGAGGTCAACAGAGGGCTTACCACCGTAAGCTTTACACATTACCGTAAAAGTCATTAATTTTATCATACCAAAGGGGTTAAGACATGAAATATGTACATTCAAATGATTCAAGACCTGGCATACGAATAAAGGAATAGGGAGCCTAAGGTTGGAAAGAGAAAAGTGATGGATATATAAACCAACAAAGCCTAAAGGAGCATCATAAATGGTTTGCTATTTTTTCAGAAGAACAACCCTGGCATTCTGAGGGATGTAATAGTCACTGACAAATTGATTTAGATGTTCTTTAGTCAAGGTGCACGTTTGAGAAGCGATGACAAATTTGGAATCCATGAAAGATCAGGGAAAGAAATAATTACCTTGTGATTAATAAGCAGAGTCCACAAGGATAACAAAAGGCAAGGGTATAAATAAAAACAGTAATGCTTGCTTATTTGAAGGTGGTATTAAATCGGTATGTACACATAACTGATAAGATTGAAGGAGTATTTGAAATTTGAATTTAAGCTTTGAAAAAAGACGCGCACATTTCTCAAGGGTGACTCTTCCTTATACTATCCCTAACTAACTCCTCAAGTGGGAGGGTAGCATTCAATGCACGCAGCACGCCTGCTGGGGACTTCGATATGGCCTGTGATTCGGACTACATTTGATGAGTCGATAGCAATGCACCCATAGATGCATACATTACATTTGACTGGGGGGCTTGATGACGTACCCTCCTCTCTGGCTCAGAGGCCTCCCCTTCGAGCTTGAATGGGATCTTCTCCCAATTATACTTTAAAACCTTCGAATAGTTTTGAGTGGCATAAAACTGTCTTTAAGATGGTTACCAGTATGGGAATCTGCCACACGAAGGCCCCAAACCCTTCGCGGTAAGGCCTTTAATAACACTAGGGCAGAGGTCAGACTTGCTTAAGTCAAACACCCACGATCTCCCTCTCTACCTAAGCTTTCCCTCCATGATAGAGAACATGGTATACAGTTCCTACAATCACCCCTCAAAACGTGGGACACCCCCACGATCACTGGTTTTTGTGTTAGGCCTCATCCCATCCTATTTCTACACATATAAATAGATGGCAAGGTCTCTAGGTATGACTAAGACTTTCACACACTCATACACACTTACATACTTTACATTGTTAAAGCACATTCATGAGACCTCTCATGCCAGAGGTTCGATCGCCTCAAGGATACCCCCTGCTCTTCCACATTAATGTAGTACTTGTCTATTTTGTGTCTTGATCATCTACGATAAGAGCTCAAGAAATTAGCAATCCCAGCATCTCAAGAATTCTTTGATCCTATCAAAGCTTGATTGTGCCCATATTTGCACAATCAGTGTGAAAGGATGCAATTTTAATTATGGGTGGCCAACATAATTATAAATGCATCACGAAACACATAGACTTATGACTAGGATTGCATTGATCAATGTTGCTTGTTAGGTAGTAGTTTAAGATGTATTATGTGCGGTTGTATTATGAATAGTTACGTAGTCAGTAAGTTTTCCTTCTATCTAACATTTACGAATATCTGGGATACCTCTTATTACTACTATTATGATTATTAGGTTTTTTTTTGTTTGCTCAATTATTCATTTGGATATCTAACTCTCATTTAAGTATTCCTTGTTCGTACCATGTCAGTACGAATGTTTTATGTTTCCTGTTCAGCATCTTGATGTATATTAGTTGTTCGGATCTGCTTCTTTTGGCTATTGGTACGTTTCATTGATTCTTTCCTTGCATTGATTACTTGTACAAATATCTAAATTTTCTTTCAAGCACTATTTGTTCGTAACGTGTTTGTGCGGATATTTACTTCCTTCTTTAACACATCTTTTAGTTTTCATAACATGTTTGCAATATGTTAGTACCGATGCTTCTCTATGTTGTCCTTTTGATCGTTAGTAAAAATGAGTCCTTACGTTCCTTATTTGGTTCGTAATGTCCTTGCATAAATTTCTCTTGCACATGTTCGATTGAACGTTATTATGATTATATTGTTCCTTGTAATCTATTTCTCCTTCAAACAATATATTTGTGTTAAAGTCCTTACGGTACTTTGCAATATCTTTTGATATTACGATGTACTTTGTTTGAGCTACATATTTCATATTGATGCTGAACTATGAAAATCCTTTTGAAATGTATCTTGATAATGTTAGGGAAAACTATGTTCCCAATGATTTTTATGAATACGATGTGATATCGGTTGACTGTCAAAACTATGTTTAAAATGATTTATACGAGTAAGATATGATACCACATTTATACGATTATCTCTTGATTTTTATGAAAACTAGGTTTTAAATGGTTTTTATGAAAAAATATTTAAAATGATTTTTATATTTATGATGATTTTTTATTATTAAAAATGATTTTAATATCTAAAATAATTTGTATAAAAAGAGTGTTTAGTTGGTTCTCTTGGGTAAAATCAATTATTGGTAAAGAATTCTACCTTCCTCATTTATCGATCTTGATACGTATCGTTATTTGGTATGTGCTTCTTTTGTCGTTGTACGCTTTGTTAATTCTTTCTTTTGCATTTTCTATCGGTACAGATATTCTATCCTTTTTGATTCCCATGACATTTGATCCGTATATATTTGCACCTGTGAAATCCCTAATATGTTTCCTAGCCTTTGATTCGATATTCGTTTACTACCCTATTTGATAACTCGTAACCCTTTGAATTCGTTTGATATACGTTTTATTAGACCAAGTCACTCACCATAGGGAGCACCTGTATTGTTCGTCAAGAAGAAGGATGGTTCATTTTGGATGTGCATAGACTATCGGGGAATTAAACAAGATGACCATTAAGAACCGTTACCCTCTCCCTATGATCGATAACTTTTTTGACCATTTACAAGGCTCGCATTATTTCTCAAAGATATATCTCCGTTCCGGCTATCACCAACTAAGAGTACACAAAGAAGATATTCCAAAGACTGCATTTAGGACGCGGTATGGGCACTTTGAGTTTACGGTTATGCCTTTTAGGTTAACCAATGCATCAGCGGTTTTCATGGACTTAATGAACCAGGTGTGCAGGCCGTATTTCATCATGTTTATTGATGATATCTTGATCACTCGAAGTCTAAGGAGGATCATTAGGTTCATCTAAGGTTAGTCTGGAGCTGCTCAAGAAGGAGAAGTTTTTTGCCAAGTTTTCTAAGTGTGAATTCTGGCTACAAGAAGTGCATTTCCTTAGGCATGTAGTAAATAACAACGACATTCATGTGGATCCCAGTAAGATCAAAGCAGTAAAGAATTGAAAAGCTCCTAAAACGCCGTCAGAGATACGGTCATTCTTAGGATTGGCAGGTTACTACCGATGTTTCATCATGCATTTCTCTAAGATTGCCAAACCCCTCACGTCTCTAACACAAAAGAACAAGAAGTATGAGTGGGGAACAGAACAAGAGGAGGCCTTTCAAACATTGAAAGATAATTTATGTAATGGCCCAGTTTTGACACTTCTCGATGGACCAGACGAATTTGTGGTATATTTTGACGCTTCAAACTAAGGGTTCGGGTGTGTACTTATGGAAAGGGGTAAGGTAATTGCATATGCATCCTGACAACTAAAATTCATGAGAATAACTACACCATTCACGATTTAGAACTAGGTGCAGTGGTTTTTGCTCTCAAAAACTAGAGGCAATATTTGTGTTGGTGCAACATTGACTAGGATCTCCTTTGTGTTTTAATGATGACAAATAAACGTTCGCAAAACGTAAAATAACAAACGATAGCCAAAATCCGTACAACCGGATATTTCCTCTGGCGCTCTAGTCATGCGTCAGCACGTGGCCAGCGCGCCGCTTGCGAATTCCGTTCTTACAGATTTGATTTTTTAGCTTTCCTTTTATCTGACACATGTGGAAACTTCAATAAAGGTATGTACATGATATTTGAGCATTTGGGAACACTCCAAATGAGGTTTATACTTAGAGAAAAGCAAAAAGAATCCTCCCGTTTTTCTATAAAACACCAATCAAAACTTTTATCAAACGCCTCTAGCCAAGGCCAAATTTTTTTTCTAAACCAAGTATGATTATATTTTCAACATACCATTAAACAAAAGAATTCATTTGACCTTAATATGGATTTACATTGTTCCTAATCATGTAACGGGTTTACTCCATTATTGGTCAAACTAAGTCAAAGGTCACTTTGCATAAACGTATCCTTTCCCGTTATGGGATATGCTTTATTTATGATGCAAAGCACTTAGCTTATTTACATCAAGATGATTAGTGATCAAATACATTGTTGATTATCATGGATTAAAGGTCTAAATGACTAATTGAGTTTGTGGTATTTAGAAGTTAATTGTACTTTGACTTTTCTTACTTCCTTACCCATAAATGTTTTTATAAACTCACATGTACAAGTCCACACTTTTTCTACACAATCCTATAATCCACTATTCCTAATCACTGGTTTAACTTCCCACCTAATAAGTGATTTCATCTCTTCCACACACACTACAAACATATTTTTCCTAAACAATCCCATAATCACATATGCCCACTCTTTTCTCTCTTATTGGCAATGTGATTATTAACCCAAATAAATCCTTTAATTTCATCCTTATCTTCATTTTCTTCATCTTTATAAGCCTTTACCAAATAAACCTGAAACCTTATCCTCAACATGCCAATTACACAATGTACTATGCTTGTACTTGTTGTACCTTATGTCCCCTACATTCCTAACCAAGGATATCTCTTATCTTTTCAAAACATTCTTCACTACATATCCACTATTCATCTTCTTCTCGTCCCCTACTATTCCCAACCAAGATAACACTTATCTTTCAAACATTCATCACTTACATAAACCACTACACATACTTCCATCTCCATAACATATTGAATTTCCACCCTCTTGTCTATTATCCTCACCCTTGATCATCCATTTTCAACACATCCAATTTGTGCCAACTCTTCATTTCTCCACCCTGGATTGAAAACTCAAACAAACATAACAAATAAACTTTCAACTTTCTACCCTTGACAAGCACTACAGCAATCCGATATACCTCATATCTCTTTCTCAACCATTAGATTAAACTCTTATCTCAAACAAACACACTTCCTCTCACAAGCATACACTTCTCACTCATACAACAAACAAAACTCTCTTATCACCCTTGATCTTGACATATCATCTATCCTGCTTACCTCTCTAAGAACCTAAAAAATGGTTTTGGGTCTCTGACGCGTTGGCTACGCGCTGACACATGGCCAGCGCGCCACACGCGAAAACATTTATCCCCTTTTAGGTTCTTGGCCTTTGTATTCCTCATCTTTTGAAAATATTCTTTCCTCTCTTTCTCTTCTCTAATACTCTAAGTCTAACACCTTTTGTGTTCCAAACTTCTCATCCATCATTCTATTGAAGTGAACATATCTCCACAAAAGAGCCACACAAGTACCTAATCCATACTTGTGTGTTTTGTCGAGGGTCTTCTTTCTCATACCTTTTCTATTAGAATCGAGTCTCTAGGTTAGGTTAGGACTTGGTTCATCATCTATCTTTTATTTAATGGGAGTGGTAGGGGAGTCTTGTATTCGTGGATTAAAGCATAGATCATTGGGGATCTAGTGGGGTTTTAGAAAGCTTACCAAAGGAACGGCTTTTTAGAGGTTGAGTAGGTTAAGTCGAATCATAGATTCTTAGGGGTGGATTCTGAGGGCGGAATACCGTAGGTAGTAACTCTTCTGTGTGAGACCTTTGTTGAAAGCTGGTGGAGTTAAATTGTAATACGGTTTGTAGTCCACCAAAAGGATTATACTAGTGTAGTATCGGAGTTATGGATTCGTAACTGGACGTACAGAATGACTAAACTCGCCCTTCCCAAACTAGTATATATCGCGGCGTCTCTCTCTTTCTCTCTTCTTCTCTCTATCTACTCTAGTGTTTCTTATTACAAAGGTAGTATAGCACACCAATCGGCTCTTTTGAGATTAAAAAGCCAAGAACCTGAAAAATGGTTTTGGGTCTCTGACGCGTTGGCCACACGCTGACACATGGCCAACGCGCCACACACGAAAACATTTATCCCCTTTTAGGTTCTTGGCCTATAATCTTGGCCTTTGTATTCCTCATCTTTTGCAAACATTCTTTCCTCTCTTTCTCTTCTCCAATACTCTAAGTCTAACACCTTTTGTGTTCTAAACTTCTCATCAATCATTCTATTGAAGTAAACACATCTCCACAAAAGGGCCACACAAGTACCTAATCTATACTTGTGTGTTTTGTCGAGGGTCTTCTTTCTCATACCTTTTCTATTAGAATCGAGTCTCTAGGTTAGGTTAGGACTTGGTTCATCTATCTTATTTCAATCTATTGAGTGGTAAGGGAAGTCTTGTATTCGTGGGATTAAGCATAGATCATTGGGGATCTAGTTGGGGTTTTAGAAAGCTTCCAAAGGAAAGGCTTTTTAGAGTTGATAGGTTAAGTCGAATCATAGATTCTTAGGGGTGGATTCTGAGGGCGGAATACCATAGGTAGTAACTCTTCTGTGTGAGACCTTTGTTGAAAGCTGGTGGAGTTAAATTGTAATACGGTTTGTAGTCCACCAAAAGGATTATACTAGTGTAGTATCGGAGTCGTGGATTCGCAACTGGACGTACAGAATGACTAAACTCGCCCTTCCCAAACTAGTATATATCGTGGTGTCTTTCTCTTTCTCTCTTATTCTCTCTATCTACTTATTGTTCTCATTACAAAGTAGAATAGCACACCACTCGGCTCTTTCGAGACTTAAAGTTTTATAAACTTTGAAGAAGTCAAGAAAACCGTATCCTCCCTCTACGATTCTACAATTGGTATCAGAGCAGTTTACTTAAGTTTTCAAGCGTTAAAGCCTTCCAAAGAAGTCGTTTTAAGTTGAAAACTTCTTTTTTAAAAATTCAAAATCCTGATTCAGATTGTAGGAAATTAAACATCATAACACAATGAGAAGATTTAGGTTGAGCCAATTTCATTAGAGAGATAAACTAGAGAAAAACTTTCTAGTGAGAGAAAATGAAATGCTTGTATATTGAAATGACTAACCACCTCTTCCATAGGATGGAAGAGGCTTATATAGTAACTTACAAACCGGCCCAATGGCCTAGGAAATGGGCTTATATAGCATGTTAAAGCAGACAACATGGTATGAGTGAACCAGTTAGAAAAAGTCTCACCGATTGAAGAGAAAATTTATTTGAAGATCAATCAACGTGTTACTTGAAAAAGTGTTTTTGTAACACATCGAGAGTTTTAAGCTTTTATCAAAATTCATCAACCGTCAATTCATAAACTGGATCGAATCGATATCCAATGCCACAAGTTTGATCCATTAAGGATCTCACAAGTCACCTGCCAAGAGCTTGTTTGATGTTGGCTCAAGCAGGATTTCCATCTTCACTGTGAATACTTAAGTATAGCTTGGATGTTCTGGCAATACCACAAAGATAATGCATAGGACTCTTATGATAATCTTTATTTTCACGGTGTGTGAACGACAAGTAAATTGGAATAGTATCCTAATGAGATTTATAGATGATCTCTTAGCTCTAGAATCAATTGTGCGCTTTGGTTTTAGTGATCGGAGGCTGGAGCGGATTGCCACCTTTTCAATATCAATTAACTTGGAGTGAGAAAGTCAATAGATAACGTGTTTAGTCTTTGTGAGAAATGAAACAGAAATATTTTGAGAGATTCTGAGTGGCTAGGAAGGGTTGTGCATTGCATCACTGGGTCTATGACGACTTTCTTCAATGTCAGCAATCATCATTGTGATTAGGACAGCAGATGTATTGACACGGTTTCTACCTAAATGTATAGAGGGCTTCTTTCTTTTCACCCTTTATCCTTACAATTCTTTTTTATTCTTTAACCCCTTCAATGCTTACAGAGACTTCATGACTAGTACCTTGTTGGGTTTGTTCTAGTACTAGCTCCATCTCAGTCGGCACTATTCCCTTATTCTTACTTTTACTCCTTTTTTATATCATACGTAAGCACTTCTACACTAACTAGTGGATTGTCCCTGGGTAGATCCCTGTGGTTCTGGCTGGATCATGGGAACTAATACCTAACCTTACCAACCTTATAATTCCGATAAAATTGGTCGGTCTTTTGGTACAATTCACCTTGCCATAAAACCAATTCAAAACTCAATCAAGGTACTTGTGATATAAATATCAAAGCTTTTTGTACCTCGGTTGTTTTTGAATTTTCAAAAATGCTCCCCCTCAACATGTGCATCGATAAACGAAAATGTTTAGCACAAGGAGGATGGAGTATACACATGAGTCCATAAAATCACATTTTTTACCAGTTTTCATATTTTAATCACATTTTCTCCCCTTATCAAAAATTTCAAACCTTTTGATATTTTAGATATCAATTGATTCAAATATGTTAGAAAAACTGGGAGAAAAATATGCTGGTTATTCACAAGCCGATTTGGGAACATATTAATGTTCCCCCTTAATCTATAAGGGTATGTGTGAGTGTCAAGTATAATAATTTTGAAAGATTTTAAGTTTAATGAAAAACTCAGGAAAAATTTATACATTGACACTTAACACCGAAAGATACACTACATAATAAGAGTTAATGTAGAAGAGATATTATACAAAATAAGATGATATTGACCTGAGCGTTGGAATGATGAAATCATTCAGTTCTCTGGATGAATCTGTAGTCAACATCTCTTAACCTTCCACTAACAAAGCTTTCAAGACTCCTAAGAATTCTCCTTATCTTGAGCCTTCTCTCAATCACCTCTATAAACTCTTTACTCCTCATTTTATCATCCCTAGACCAAATTCTATTCTCCATGCCAGGATTGAACTTAAATAGCACGAAGTCTTTGACCATATAATCCATCTTTTCTAGAATTCTTGTCAATGTGCCATCGCTGAACTTGTGCACTTCAGACTCCATCATCATCTTCTTCTTATTGTTCCTATCTCTATAGATTACGGCCCTTGGTTTGTGGACGATGGTGTAATCTTCTTTGAAGAGAAGAGTAAGGTTGAGCTTCATTTGATAACTCTCAATTCTGAGCTGCAAGTCTTCTATATGTTTTCTGATGACTATGTTCCTAATCCACAAGTTGACTGCGTTAAATAAGTGAACCTTGTCAGCACCAGATAAGTGGTTGAGATTGCCTTAAAGATGAAGTAAGTATAGGTCTTCAAAATCATTCGGATGCAGATTTTTGAAGTCAGCTTCCGAGATCTTGTATTCTTTGTAACCAGTTGTGCGTAGAACGACCTCTTTCAAGTATGTGTAACTGTATCTTGAGAAGGTCTTAAGACTGACAACACTAAGATTCTACATGTGAGATCTGATTGCACGACGATCAGAAGGGGAAATGTGTCTTGTGATGTAGAATTCCTTGCGCATAAACCACCAGTGTGAGATACCGTAGGCTGCACTAATATTGTATTCACGTTCACTTTCAATCCACAATGACGGTATGAGTTCTTCGAGCCTAAAGTCTGGATAGTAAGCCGCTTTCAGCTTAGATATTGACAGAGCATTCATTCTTTCTTTGTCACATGATACAAGATATTCTAGATCCTTATTGAAGAAATATTGTGGTTGAATTGTTACCTGACCTGGTGGACCTCCTAGAGGTAATGGTTTGCTTACGTCAGGCACAACCCGATTACCCTCAGTATTGGCCAAATTAACCTAATCTGTAAGCAGCAAGTGACACTTATCCATCTAAAATTAAAGGGAAATGTTGTTCTTATGAAATGGTCTGAATACCTTAAAAGCTAGACATTCTAAGTCAGCTTTGCTGAGCTTCTTCTTCCCAATCTGTTTGTAGTACCATTTGATAAAGGAACCCACATCGCTAATCTTCCAAAGTAGCTTGTTTTCTTTCGGATCTTGATACGAATCGGCAAGTGCATTGGCCTAGTTGTTATCAGGTTTAGGTAAATCATTCGGAGGAATGGCCCAGTCCGGTTCAGGTGATTCTGGTCTTTCTTCCTCTGGTACAGGCTTCAACCAATATGGTTTGGTCTTGATCTTTGGAAGATCGGCAGCATCGGTATCCTCTGTGTCTGAGATATGCACATCATCTGGTATTGGAACATCATCAACAGGCTATTCAGATTAAGGGCCAGTCTTTTGATTTGAGGAGCTAGAAGTCTTCCAAGCTGGGGGCGTCTATAACACCTTGTGTTTTAGGGTCATTGTATGACGTTATATAATCTACTATTTATTTTTAGTCATGTACGCGTTTGCTTTTAATTTTAAGTGTTAAGTTAAATGGCATAAACTAAAAATGATCATTCAACGTAAACGGGCATCAAACAATTAAATGTTTACATCAAGCAAGTGTTAGATAGTTATTTAGAGGATAATTATTAACTTTACACATTTTATTTTTATTGGTTACGTAAAGTGTTTACGTTTCACGATAAAATACGTTTAGGCATTCCCAGAACAACAAAAACTTTTCTACGCTTTAACAAATACCCATGTTTATACCCAATACTCAAAGGTTTATAAAACTTCAGCCATATTTATTTGTTGGCCGAATTCTACACAAGAAAAACAACCAATACATAGAATGTTACAAGTATTTACCTTTACAATTAACCTTTACATTTGAACTTCAAGTAAATACTAGATATTATGCAAAATATCAAAGTCACCAACTAGCTCCTTCCCCCCATATATTTTGAACACAATATATGTCCCAAGGGGACATATAGCACGCAAATCATCCAACTTGATCTTGTACAAACACTAGAAACTTATTAGGACTAGTTATCTTGACCAATACTTCCTTAAAACCCTCCTTATGTATTAAGACTTTCCATGAAGACTTTGACTAGTATTTGAGGTATATATAGGAAGCAACTAGTAAGAAACACATACACTCTTATTTCTTAAGGTGAAAACTCACAAAATCTCTCCTTTTATCTCTCCAAAACCCACAGCCAAACTCAAACAACATAAATAATCCATACAAAATTTATTTACTACATTTCCAAGTATTCCTATATCATATCTAAGATATCCGAAGGTGTTTAGAAGGTTTGGCTTGGGGTTTACAATTGTTAAAACAAGAAGGTTCAATATTAGGGTTTTCTTTGGATTAAGGTTTTGTAAGACTTGGAAGCTAGGGTTTGTTTGCTAAACAAGGGTTTAGACATTTTTTTCATCACCATACATCATATTAAGGTTATCTAAAAACCTTAATCTCTTTACATTCATGATTTTATGTGTATATAATGACTATGTAGTTAATCACCATCTAGGAAACTTATTTACATGAAAAATAGATTTTTACTTGTGATCATGGTATGATATACTTTTACTTGTGTTATATGGATGTTAATATAATGTTGGAATGGAAGTATAAGTATTGTACAAGTGTGGTTTATGTATAAAAAGTGTATATATAAACTAGTGGTTTTAAAAGTGTACTTATTAAAGATCATGAACAAATGAGTATGTAGACTTGTTGATCTTGGACAATATTTGGACAAATCATGGACTAAGGACCTTAAGTATGTAGGACATGTGATATAAATGGTTGTAGAGGACTTGTAACAAGTGTACTAAACTAAAAAGTTACAAAAACAAGTGTAAACATATTTTTAGCAAAAATATCAAAGTGGTCTGATTAAATTCGAAATATAACATATTCATTTTATATTTTTATAAAATACTACATCTCATAAGGATTCCTTATTCCTCTTTTCCCTTTCTGAATTTACAACACTTTTACCCTTGCTGGCTTTCTTAGTGGGACATGGCTTGGGTAGATTTCTATTTCCTCATTGCGTTTTCGTTTATTTGGCTGGTGCAGGCTTCTTTGACTTATCAGTTTGTAGAACTTTCTTCTTCTTCACACTTTCTTCATCTGTTACAATAGTTGGTTGACGTGGTTTACGTGCAGCAATTTCTAAGTATTTTTGGTAGTATTCTGCATTACGAATAGCATCGGTTAATAGATCTTTAGGAATAGAGACTCCAAATACCTAATCTAATCCTCCTTTAGGGATAAACTTCAGGTTGCCAAGTGTATAGTCATCTGCTGTAATGTGAAGAGGAGACTGTGGCCTTTTGTGAATGTTGTGTCTTCCTCCCAAGTAACATATGATCAACTTTGTGAATCGGCAGTACGGAATAACATGAGGCTTGGGCTTCTTGGAGGGAACCTTTAGACTAGCCGCATCAGAAAAGAAAGTCTTAATTGCCTAAACGAACTATTCCCAAATGAATTCAATATAGTCAACATTTGTTCCCGTGACAACACCCCACAACATTTGAATAACAGGGTGTCTGGGTCTGTCATAACCTGAAGTCTTGCCCGTCAAGCATTGGTTGATCATCGACAGAATGGATCTGCATGGCTGATAGAGACTATTCACGTACATCTTTGAGACAAACTAGAGTTCTTTAAGATATCCCAGATTATTTACAAAATCTATAACCAAATCCACAGCTGGAGGTGCCACAAAAGGGTGTGCAGGATCTTTAGGAGTAATTCCTAAAGCATTGCGAAGAAGATCAACAACCAGAGTAAACCACAGTTCATCCAGTTGGAAACTGTATATACCAGACATGGTATCCATAGTCAAAGTGTTTAAAAATTGCTGAATGTAGACTGAGGGAAAATTAGCTGAAGTAGTGAAAGCATCGAAGAAGTTGGTGTTTTGTAGGATATACAATGAAATGAGAAAGATGGGATTCTTCTGCTTCCTTTGAAGGCCCATAAGAAGATTTCTCTTTCCAATCGGCAAGCGTGCCTTGACAGGAACCAATTGATCATCGGTTCTGGTAGGAGCAGGGACAGTTCCTTTAGCCATCTTATCTGCTTAAGAGTATCAACAAAGATAGACCATATAGTAGATTTGTGATGTTAGATGAAATCATTAGCCATGAGTTTGAATTAGCATGCCATGTTTGATTAAGTTTGTAGTAGAATTTTCATAGAGTACTGAGTATCCGACAAGACTAATAACATATTAACTGGGCCCAGATATTGGGCTATTGGATAGGGCCTGACAAGGTTATTAGGCTTAATGGGCCAAAACTAAGAAGTTTGCCCCAAACCGCTGCAAAGCAATTTACCAAACCGCTACGAATAGGTTTAAGTAAACCGCCGTGAAGCATTTGAACAAACCGTTGTGTAATGGTTTGGTCAAACCGCAATGAAGTGGTTTGGGAAACTGCTGTGTAGTTTGATTATCAAACTGCTGGGATAACAAATAATTAATTATTAAAATTTAATATTTTATTAAACTGCTGAGACCAAACCGTTGTGAATATTTTATTAATATTTTATCAAACCGCTGCGAATTAGAAATTTTTTGAAATAGCTGTTTGAATATTTTAATATAAAAATAATAATTTGACTAAACCACGGTGAGCAAATCGCGGTTCACTTGATTTATTAAAATATTATTAAATAAAGCAAACTGCTACCTAAAATTAAGCAAACCGCTGCATAGAATTAAATAAACCGCTGCTTAGAATATCATAAGCAAACCGCTGCTTAGAATATTCTAAGCAAACTGCTACTTTGAACAGCAACCTTAAACATAATTTTCTAACATTTTGGTTAAGTACAAACATGATCCAATGCATCTAATTTCATCTTAATCTCCTACCAAGCATTCATAGTAACTTAAACCTACACATTACATCCAATTGAGCCTTACACTAGCATTTAAACCAAGAAAACCTTTTTGGATCCTAAGGGGGCATGCATATATGTTTTTTTTGGTAAGGGTATCAAACCCGGTAAAATAACATGCATACATGTTTAGGCACTCATTTGTGACTTCTAAATTACAACTACACACCCTCAAACTGTGTTTAACAATAACAAACCACTATTGACTTTAAAAAGTCAAACTATACATGAAAATCATCAATTCAAGCAATCTAGTGAATGGGGATCTCAAACAAACATCAAAACGGCATCATCTAACCTTAATGATCAAATCCCAACAACAAAATCACAACACGTTACACTATACATGTTTTAGATCAAAGACGAATGAACAATGACTCTTAGCACACTAATATGATTAATCTATAGATAACCAGACATAGAATAGTGATCAACATCCTTAATCGCATCTAAACCCAGTCACCACACCCATTTTTTCAGACATCATTTAAGTTCGGATACTAAATCTATATCGGTCTAGTGATTCTAATGATTAGGCCCGTTTTTTAGCCGATGGAGTCACAGAAGTGGTAAGATCTAATGACTTAGAATAAGTTTTTAATGTTACCTTAGTAAGAAATAATCACAACAGCACCAGTCACAGAAGTGGTAATGGTGGAGGCGGTTTGCGTGAGTGTATGTGTGGTTTATATGTCTAACCAGATAATGGAGGTTTGACCAGACAAGATAAACCGCTGCCTTTATGTGAAAACCTAAAACACGTGATAGGTTCTTTGATCTTTTAAGCTCGAGGTTGTTTAGACCTCATCTAGGATAATATAGTAACAATGATATAAATATCACAATGGAATAATAACATAGAATCAAAGTTACTTCAAGGTTTTTCTTTATTAATCAACACAACCCCAAATACTATTTGATCAGAATAGATCGGTGACTCTAAATAGTAACAAGGATCAAAGATCCTTGAGGCTAAACTCTAAACGTCTACACTAATTATACAAACGTGTACACACATACTTTTGTATCTAGTCGACTCTTATATGATGAACACACACTTTTATGAATGAGTAAAACAATATGCTTGGACCTCCTTTTACAGCATAAAGAGTCAAGGCTTACATGGAAACTAATAAAAGATATTCATGAGAGAATCAATTAATTATTCATCTTTATCTCTTTTTTACCAAATTTTTATTTTCTTCTACATCTTGTATAATCCCACAATGAAAACTTTGGTCCTTTTGTTTCCATCTTGTTTCATTCGTGTTTTGTCTTATCAACTCAAATATAAATCCCAACAATATTCCCCTAGTTGAGAATGACAAAACCAAATAAGCACGAACTTCCCCTGAAGTTAATATACGAATGAAAACTCCTCCTTAAGCTACCAAGGATCTACAAGTTGCAAATCATCAAATCTTCTTCCCCTTTTGTCAATATCAAATATGAGACTAAAGTATACAACTTTATGTTGACCTTTTTAAGCATGTTTTTCTCAGGGAAATTATATGCTCGGATTTCTTGAAGTGCATTGGAGTCTATACATTCAAGCTTTTCATTGTGATGCAATTATGGGACAAATGTATATTAAATTCAAGATTTTGATTAAATCAACGAGATTGTTTTACAAACGACACATTTAGAGGTCGTTCTCTTGTATCTAGCGCTGTGTATTATGAAGTAGCACCCCATGTGGTATTCCGCTGCATTGTTGTATTTTTGGGGGTGTTACAGATTGGTATCAGAGCACTGGCTATAGAGAACTAGGTTGCATATTTGTCCAAAAGTCAAGACGCATCCCTAGTCACCCTAGGATGATCTACTAACAAGTTTACTCGCCATTAAGGAATATACCAATACACCATTTTCAACGTCTACGTGATATCATAGAGCTTAGTAATTTACAACACACCCTGGATCAGAAAGAATTGAACATGAGACAACGTCATCGGTTAGAATTACTCCGTGATTACGATTGCGAGATTCGCTATCACCCAGGGAAAGAAAATGTTGTTACTAATGCTTTGAGCAAGAAAGAGCGGATTGAACCATTAAGAGTTCGAGCCTTAGTTGTGACTATTGGCTTGGATCTTCCTAAACAAATCTTGAATGCTTAGACCTGAAGCACAAAAACCAAGATCTAAACACGGAGATGTAGGAGGTATAATCAGGAAGGATATACCGAAGGAGAAGTTAGACATAGAGTAATACTTAAGGTTTCGCCTTGAAAAGGAGTAGTACATTTTGGCAAATAGGGAAGCTAAACCCCAGATATGTTAGACCTTTCAAAGTGTTGGAAAAGGTTGGATCCGTTGCTTACAAGCTTGAACTTTCCTCAAGAGTTGAGAAGGTTCACAATACGTTTTGTGTATCCAACTTGAAGAAGTGCTATGCCGATGAACCATTAGCCGTTCCGTTGGATGGACTTCATATTGATGACAAACTTTATTTCGTTGAGGAACCGGTCGAAATCATGGATTGAGAAGTTAAGCAGTTGAGGAAAAGCCGTATACCAATTGTCAAGGTTCTATGGAACTCTAAGAGAGGTCCCGAGTTTACATGGGAACGTGAAGATTAATTTCGAAAGAAGTATCCACACCTCTTCACAAAGACCCCACCGTTGTCAAGTGCCGCATCTTAAGCCTTGAGGACAAGGCTGCACGTAACGGGGGAAGACTATAACACCCCGTGTTTTTACGTCATTTTTACGACTTCACATAATTCACTATTATTTTAGTCTTGTTAGCCTTTAAAAGATGTGACATATTCCGGAATTACACTAGTTCATTTTATAGTTGACATATGGGACTAATAATGACTAAGTATGATAGCTGTATGTCACTAGGACTATAAATACCCCCACCATTACTTCCTGAGGGGTAAGCTCACTTTTGTAAAAAGTGTGTGTGTGTGTTTTCTCTCAACAAGCACACACACTCTTCCCATCTCTTATTCTTTTTCTCTCTAATAATATGGATACTTTTCTTTTCCATTTTACCAAGCCTCCGGATCATTGTTCAAAGGGTGAATCTATACTAACAATTGGCACCAGAGCATAGGGGGAATCCGTGTTGTTTATCTACTGATTATTGTGGTTCAACAGAACACAATTCTGGTCTAAAAGAAGTCAATTTAAAAAAAGCAAAACCCGAATTTTGTGCTTAGATGTGTAAATGTTTTGTATTAAAGCAAGATCTGAGCAATAAGGTAGTAATTGTGCAAGAGAAATCAAGCTAAAAGGTCAAAAAGGGTGATTTTTAGGCGATTTTTTGAAGAAAAAGTCGTATATTTCGTCGTTGCGTTTTGACTTTCTGGCAAAGTTGTTGTTGTGTTTTGACTTCCTTCTTGTTGCGTTTTGACTCATTGCGTTTTGACTCATTGCGTTTTGACTCAATTGCGTTTTTTGACATTGGTTGCTTTTAACTCATTGCGTTTTGACATTGGTTGCGTTTTGACTCATTGCGTTTTGACATTGGTTGCGTTTTGACTCATTGCGTTTTGACATTGGTTGCGTTTTGACATTGGTTGCGTTTTGGTTCACTGCGTTTTGATTACAGGTTGCGTTTTGAAGACATCATTGCGTTTTGACTAAACCAAACTCTGCCCAATTTTTTATTCATTGCGTTTTGATCAAGATAGTTGCGTTTTGATTAGAGGTTTCATTGCGTTTTGACTAAAGTCATTGCGTCGATCCGCGCATCAGGTGGGCATGTGACCTACATTTGGCATATGACCCGAATTTGGGGAATATTATAAACAAAACAAGAACAACAAACAAACACCACAATCAATAATCATTACTCAGTAAAACACAATCAACCATAACAACACACCACACAAACAACAACACTTAATCCCAAAACAATCCTGAAAAGATTCACTTAAATGACAAAAAGGCTAGAGATTCGGATTACGATGACATGTGATCACGGAGTTGATTTGGTATCCCTTATTTGCAATTGAAGTTTGGATTTCACAAAGCGTTTACTATTTCATCATCCGATAACTTCTTTATTTTCTATCGTTGAAGACTTTCTTGAAATGTATACAGTTATGATTAAGAATTGGATTATCTAGTATTCCAAGCGGTCAAGTGTGGTTGAAGAAGACCTGGACTACTATCACTTAAAAGTACGTTGTAGTACTCAGTGTCATACGCTAATTCCGATGTGGATAATTTCAAGAGGTGTTGTACTTCTTATGAACTTTGGATGGAGTATAAGGTATCCTAAGATTTTCTTCTGCACCGTTCTTCAATCAACAATAGTGCAAAGATATAATAAGAAAATTTAGGGATTTTTACTTCAGTTTCAAGTTTGATAAATCGGTTTTACTTACACCAAGTTGATCACGACAATAGCCTACAGAAAATGAGGTTTGTAAGTTAGAACCAGAGAGTTTAAAGGTTAACTTAATCACACTTCTCTGGTATTTTTGTGATAATTCCTAGATTAAGATACTTCACAGTCTAAGCAAAATCTTCAAAGTTTCTTCGATGATAATTCATTCCCAAGACCTTGATTATACATTGTTCTTGATTCTTGCTTCATCTCCTCTAACGGTTCTAAATTCAAGAGGGTAATGATTCTTTTGTATAACATGAATGTGCTAATGACAATACTCCTCGATAATGAACGTACACGACAATGATGCTCGAAGAGTTCGCAACCATCATGGGGGAACATGTGTACATCCGACTTATTGACTTTGATGTTACCAGTGTCAACTTCCAGGGGGAAGTATGTAGATCTACTTACTTATTATGGTTTATGAGTATTCTGCATACGTGAGATAGAAATTTGTTGTTGATTTCTCGCAAGCACCCCCGAACGAGAATTCACCAAGTCTAATGACAAGAACAGGAGTATTGGCTGGTGGTTTAACTTCTACAAATTCCGTTGTGTATGTCAATGACAAGTAGAAGATTGTTCAAGCTACTTCAAAGTTCCAGAATCTGCTTAAGATAAGGATGTTGGTTTGGGGGGAAGCTGATTTAGAAACTTCTCCAAAAAGGAGTCTATGAAGAAAGCTTTTCACGACATGCTGCATGGACTGGGGGAAGTTAATCCAGTTCATAGCAAACTACAAATGTTCCTTACAAGTAAGAAAATGAAGATCCTAACTGGAGTAGCAAGATTCAAGACAAGGAGAACTCAAAAGACAATCTTCACATTGGAAGTGCTATGGAAACTTTATTTATGTTTATTTGTACATGATAGAACATTGTAGTAATTCGTATTTGTCCACATATTGGGTAAATTTGTTATCCTTAAAAATATGGTGACATATCCGGAATTACACTAGTTCATTTATAGTGTGACATATAGGGACTAATAACGACTAAGTATGATAGTTGTATGTCACTAGGACTATAAATACCCCCTCCATACTTCCATAGAGGGGTGAAGCTCACTTTTGTAAAAAGTGTGTGTGTGTGTTTTCTCTCAACAAGCACACACACTCTTCCCATCTCTTATTCTTTTTCTCTCTAATAATATGGCTCAATTTCTTTTCCATTTTACCATGCCTCCGGATCATTTATTTTTAGTCTTGTACGTGTTTGCTTTTAATTTTAATAGTTAAGTTAAATCGCGTAAGCTAAAAATTATCATTCAACGTAAACGAGCATCAAACAATTTAATGTTTACGTCAAGCAAGTGTTAGATAAATAATTTAGAGGATAAATTATTAACTTGCATATTTATTTTTATTGTTACGTAAAGTGTTTAACATTCGTGAAAAATACGTTTAGGCATTCCCGGAACCACCAAAACTTTTCTACGCTTCAACAAATACCCATTTTTATACCTACTACTCAATTTTTTTATAAAACTTCACCCACATTATTATTATAGCCGAATTTCATAAAAGAATACAAACCAAAGCCTACACTTTACAAGTTATACATTATATTTAATCTATGTATCTTTAAGCTTAAAGTAATGCAAGTAGGTATCATATAAAATATCAAATATATTTCTATGTACTCCCTCCCTAATTTTCGTGTATATTGTAGTCCCAAGGGGACACATAGCACACAAAACACCAACTAGCAAACTTGTACATAGAAATCTCATTAAACCTAAGGACTTTTAGCTAAGTCTTGACCAAGACTTCCTAGAAATCTTCATCATGCCTTGGACTTGCCATAAGATCTTTGACTAGTCCATGGTTTTATATAAAGGATGCACTAGTTAAAAACACACACACATCTCATTTGCTAAGTGTAAAACTTCACCAATTCTCTCTTCCTTATGCTCTAGGCAACGTCACACCTTCAAAACACATACACAATCGCATATTAAAATTATTTATCAACAATTGTAAAATATTTTCCCCCGTTTTTTTTCCTTTTTTC
Source organism: Tanacetum coccineum (assembly GCA_026074375.1). Taxonomy (NCBI): domain Eukaryota; kingdom Viridiplantae; phylum Streptophyta; class Magnoliopsida; order Asterales; family Asteraceae; genus Tanacetum; species Tanacetum coccineum. The sequence goes on from BQNB010059228.1 coordinate 30,668, forward strand.
CTTTTCCCCCTTTTTTTCCGGTGTTTTCTTTTTCTTCCCACCCTTTTTTTTATTTTTTTTTTCCCCCCTCATTTTCCTTATTGTTTATTTTCTTTTTTTTTTTTCCCTTTTTCTTTTCCCCCCCCCTCCTTTTTTTTCTCCCCCTTCCATATTTTTTTTCTTTTTTTTTCCCCTTTTTTTTTTGTTTTTTCCCCCCCCCTTCCCCCTTTTTTTCGTTTTCCCCCCAATGTTCCTACATCATATCTAAAATCATAAGGTGTTTAAAGTTTGGTTTAGGGTATTACAAGTGTTAAAGCAAGAAGGTTCCATATTAGGGTTTTTTTTGGATTAGGGTTTTCATAGACTTGGAAGCTAGGGTTTGTTTCCTAAACAAGCGTTTAGATCATATTGTTCATCATCCTACATCATATTAAGGTTATCTAAAAAATCTTAATCTCTCTACATTCATGATTTTATGTGTATATGATGTTTGTATAGTTAATCACCATCTAAGAAACTTATTAACTTGTAAAATGGATTTTTACACTTGGTTATGATTTGTATACTTTTACATATGTTATATGGATGTTAATATCATGTTATAATGGAGAATAGTAATGTACAAAGTGTGGTTTAAGTCTAAAAAGTTGTAAATAAACTAGTACCTAAAAGGAGGTACTTATTTATTTATAAGTAAAAAAAAAAAAATGAGTATGTAGACTTGTTGATCTTGGACAATATTTGGACAAATCATGGACTAAGGACCTTAAGTATGTAGGACATGTGATATAAATGGTTGTAGAGGACTTGTAACAAGTGTACTAAACTAAAAAGTTACAAAAACAAGTGTAAACATATTTTTAGCAAAAATATCAAAGTGGTCTGATTAAATTCGAAATATAACATACTCAGTTTATATTTTTATAAAATACTAAATCTCATGAGGATTCCAAAAATGTAATAAACTCGAAAAACCGAGCTATAACGACGGAGATACGTAATTTGCAAGATTTAGTTATAAAAAGTGTTTTATAAAAGAAATTTTTATAAAAACTTAATACAATTCACTTCTGATATATACAAATAATTATTTTTCTTAGATAGTACACATTTTTAGGATTCCAAAACATTAAGAATCATAATTTTTGGATCAATAACGAAGGAGTTATGCATTTCGCAAGTTTACGATAATAAATACTTTTATAAAAATAATTTTATAAAAGTTACTATCCACATTAGGTATTTTTATTTTGAAAACATCACAAATAAATAGAACTTTTAATTACGAAGACGTACTCGAAAGAATCACTAAAATCGGAGTTAAAACGAATAAGATACGACATTTACGAGTTTACGATAACTAAATTTATAAAAGTATATGAACAGTAAAAAGTATTGTTCACCAGAGGACTTAAAATATGAAAATGTAATATTTTGATAACTCATCTTAATACGAAAGTGTGGACATAAGAAATGTAAGAAACGGACATAAAACGATAAAGTTGCGCCATTTTTACTAAAGAGATATTTATAAACGTTTTTACTTTATAAATATGATTTCACTAATACAATTAGATGGTGATGTAGCTATATAGAATTATATATGGTATTAGTTAATCAAAGTGCTTAGTACTTATACGGCCTATAATCAATCAGGTTGCATTCAGGCGTATTTGTGACGCATTTTTACGCATTTGGTTTACATTGTTAACTCATCCATTCGAGGTGAGTTTATAGCCTCACATTTTATATTTATAATGATTTACAAGTTTTGGGGTGAGAAACATATGCATGTTTTACAATTAGACGCAAGTGGACATTTTACATTACGATTACTTGTTTGCCTAAGTAGCAATAACCCTCTGAGCCCATTATCATGATCTGTCAATTACTTGTTGTGAGCGAGAATGTTATAAATAGATCTATTTGGGATTGACATCCCCGTTCGGGTGAGTCATACTCACTGTGCCGGTATGCCGGATAACGAAAGTATACCATGTCGGATACAGGATGATGCGGGTTAGAACATCATTACGGGCAATGTTGACAATTTATATTGTAAATCATACATGTCGAGCTTTAGTGTCATGAGCTTAGGGAAACGTAATCACATTTTATGATGTTTGCATCTGTTGCATTATCATGGGGAAATCTTGCGGTCTTACATTATACATTTTACAAACTTATGAATTCACCAACATTATTGTTGACGATTTAAGCAATGTTTTCTCAGGAGATCAATGAGGTGCAAGACCAGGGATACATTGGTGGTCGTTATTTTAGAAGTCATATGCATAAAAGATTTGGTTGCATTACATTTTGGGGATATATCTGTTATGGACTAAAATCTTTGTATTTTGAACAATGAACAAACGAAGTTTCAGACTTAGGTAACAACAATTTGTTAAATCTAATTTATCAGTTTTAAATGACTTTTAATGGTCGTTATTATATATATATATCTTGTGATGTTGATCTATGAAGTTCTACCCCCAGACCCATATTCCGCTGCGACCCAATTTGAGGGTGTTACAACGTCTGAGCTTGGGACTGTTTTGAAGCAGATGTGTCCGAATCATGCCTTTTTTCTTATTTTGGTCTGAGTCTTTTGAAGGAGGTAGAGGAGGATCTTAGTCATCACGGCGGCTCTTATGAGACTTGGTCGTTGCTTCAACAAACTCTTCCCTTTTCTCACGATCCATAGATGCCTCTAGAGCTTCGCAGAGAGCTGCATGTTCAAGCTGTGATCGGTAGGAGCCACTTTTAAACATCCGATCATGAAGAATTTCTTTCTTATCAAATTCTGAAAACTCTCTGAAGCGTTTATGAACTGGAGCTTGAAGAGCATTTTTTAAAGCTTCTTTAATGGTCTCATTGATGTAATTGTCAATCTTCGAATACAGATCGTGATTCTCCAGTGAGAATATCCTGGATGAGAGAGCTTGAGTAGTCTGATCCTGAACCTTGTTTTTCTTTTCAAAGTTGGCACATATCTGTTCTAGCGCCGAGACACGAGTAGCTAGCGCAGGATCTATGGTGCTTTGTTGTTGTGGAGGTGGTAGTGGTAGAAGCAGTGTTGTAGTTGTTGTTGTTGCGGTTGTAGTTGTAACTGTTGGTGCTTGTATAGGAGATGATACTGGTTTGAGAGATGAGAGATTGATAACATGAACGGACTGTGGAGGAATGGATGACGAAGCTTGGTGGATCGGGACGGTGACCATTGATTCAACTTTAGTGTCCCTAGTAGCTTTTCCTGGTTCATCTTCTGGAGATTTGTCATCAATGAATTAATCACCAAAGGTAAAAGCATCATCGAGATTCTTCATTGATGAAAGATTCCTGGATGAGCTTGGTGGATTCTACAAGAAGACATGTTCCTTAGTAGTATGCTTCAAGCTTTCATAAACTTTAGGGTAAACTGTAGCGATGAAGTCTTCGTGCATGGGCTCAGGGTTTGGTCTAGCAAGAGCCACATGACTTTCTCCAGGGTTTGATCCAGCCTATTCTTCATTTGGTGGAGGTCGAGACTTGAGTGTATTACCAGAGTCTGATCAAACCTGGCCTTCATCAAGTTCAACTCTTCTTTCCTCTAACACCACAGTGTTAGAAACATCTTCACCTTTTTCTTCACCAACATTCAGGATTTTAGTATCACCATTACTGTCAGACATCTCAGCTTCAACACCAGTTTCAACATCTAGAGGAGATGGAGTATCACAGACTATATTAGCCGACGTATCATCCCCAGGTTGTTTTGAGGGTCCAGCTCAATCACTAGAGTCCTCCTCTGAAAGATATATTAATCCGTGGTACCTTTCCCTTTTGGCTTTTGTAATTCTAGAAGTGATTGTGCAACCTGTTCATCAGTAGCAATGCCTTTCCCCTTTCCTTTAACTATTGGGAGGCTTCGTGTGACACCTGAGATAGGTTCACGAATAGCAACTCCGCCGACGGGTGCCTGAAATGATTCCAAACTCATCTGAATACCTCTTTGTAGATTGTACTCATCATCTTCTATTTGAGGTTCAGGAGCTGGTTGAGGTTCTTCATCTTTTTCATCAACAAGACGGTCAGACCTCTTTCCCTTTCAAACTTTTAACACTTTACCCTTGCTGGCTTTCGTTGAAGGAGCAGGCTTGGTGGATTTATCTTTCACATGCTTCGTTTGTTTGGCTGGTGCAGGCTTCTTGATAGGTGTAGGCTTGTCAACTTTAGAACTCATCTTCTTCTATCCACCCTCTTTAGCAGTGGGTTTACGAGCAACCATTTCCAAATACTGCTGGTAGTATGATGAATTTTGAATGGCTTTCGTAATCAATTCTTTTAGAATAGACTTTCCAAAAAGCTCATCCTTTTTTCCTTTAGGTAAGAACTTAAGATTTCCAAGAAGAAGGTCATCTCCTGTAACGTGAACCGGAGACCTAGGTCTTCTGTGAATATTTTGTTCACTTCCCAAATAAAATTTTATAAGTTTTGTGAACCGACAGTAGGGAATGACGTGAGGTATTGGCTTCTTGGTTGGAATGTTAAGGTTGGCCTGATGAGCAAAGAAAATCTAAATAGCTTGCACAAACTCTTCCCATGGAAGTTCTGCATAGTCAACATTAGATCTTATGACAATACCCCACAACATTTGAAGTACAAGGTGTTGGGGTTTGTCACTGCCAAAAGTCTTGCCAGTTAAACACTAGTTGATCAAAGACAGAATAGCTCTCCATGGCTGATATAGATTGTTCACATGCATATTAGAAATAAAGTAAATTTCTTCTAGATAGCCCAGTCCGTTCACAAATTCTATAAGGTGACACAAATGGTTAAGCTGAGTCTAAGTGTAATCTCCAAAGCCTTACGAAGAAGATCATCATTAAGTGTGAACCACTGTTCATCCAGTTGAAAGCTATATTCCCCAGTCTTTACATCCTGTGCAAGGGTATTCCAGAAATGCTGAATGTAGATAGTTGGAACATTTGCTGATACAATGAATGCCCTTAAGAAATTAGTGTTCCAGAGAATGTCAACTAAAATGCAAAAGATGGGATTCTTTTTCAATCTTTGTAGATCCAAGAGAAGATTTCTCTTTCCAACAGGTAGCCATGCATTGAATGGAAGAATCTGTTCGTCAGATCTTGTAAAAGCATGAGCGGGAACATTCTCTTCAGCCATCTTATTTGCTTAAGAGTATCAACAAAGATAGACAAAGTAGCTGATATTTGATGTTAGATGAGAATGTTAGCCTTGTTTATGATTTGCCATACCATGTTTGATTGGGTTATGATTAACTCAGGTTTGATGAGATATTTCACATTGATTCATTGGTTATTGGCTTTAGTCACTCTAATAGTCAACATTGGTCAAACTTGGTCAAGGTCCAGAAAGTATCCGTTAAGCTCAATCACAAGTTAACTATGCCCGGATGAGAGTTAGCTAATTAATTAGGCCTTTAAAATGGGCCTCAAGTGGTTAATGGGCTTAATGGGCCATGTTGGGATTAAAAGACTTCATGATGATCTTGAAGTTACTGCTGCTAAGGTTTGTGTTACCGGTGCTAAGTAAAACTTAGTGCTGTTCATTAACTCTAATGAAAAATATGCTAAGTAGTTAGTACTGCTAGTTCATAGTTACTACTGCTAGTGTAACTTAGTACTACTAGTATATGTTAGTACTGCTAGAGTAAAGTTACTGTTGGTGAAGATTAAAGAAAATATTCTAAGTAGTTACTACTGCTTGTACACAGTTAATGCTACTGGTGTATAAGTTACTACTGCTTGTTAAGACTTAATGCTGCTGGTACAAAGTTACAACTGCTGAAAGATTACAACTGCTGAAGATAAAGATTGCTTGAAGATCAAGATTACTTATGAGATAAGGATTGTTATCTATAGAATAGATCTTTGAGAATAATCTAAGTTTTAGGAATATATTGTAAATCGACTAGGACTCCTTGGTGTATAAAAGGAGGTCCTAGGGCATAGAGTTTGATATCTAGAAATCTTTTGTTTTGGTATCGTTATAGCTTCAAGGTTTTGTAACCCTAATACTAGGAGAGTATTCGTTTTATTTGTAATAATAATATTAGAGCTTTTATTGTTGAAATTATATTCATTTGTGTTACTATTTCATTGAAGAATTCTTCTTATATTAAAGATTTGATTCCGCATAATCTTTAGTATTATCAAACAAAGTTTCTTAACTAAGTTGTGTTAGATTTATCTATCATAACTAAACCTTAAACAAGCTTAATGAATTCGATCATTAGAAGTTAACTGGGATCTAACAAGTGGTATCAGAGCTTGTTGCTTTGAGAAACTTTGCTAAGAAGACATGGATCAAGACTCGGTACATATGGTGGCTGCATCAAAAGTGCATATGCTCAAACCAAGTGAATATGAGCTTTGGCGGATGAGGATGGAACAGTACATCCAGATGATTGATTATTCTATGGGAAGTCATAGAGAATGGTAATGCACCTCCAATAACAAAAGTTGTTAAAGGTGTTGAGACTACAATTGTTCCTACAACTGCTGAAGAAAAGGCACAAAGAAGGTTAGAATAGAAGGCAATAAGCTCTTTATTTACGGGCATCCCTAATGAACATCAATTGAAGTTTAACTCCATCAAAGATGCCAAGTCATTGCTGCAGGCTATTGAGAAGAGGTTTGGAGGGAATGCTGCTACTAAAAAGACTCAGAAGAATCTTCTAAAGCAATAGTATGAAAATTTTACTGCATCTAGCTCAGAGGTGTTAGATCAAACCTTTGATAGGCTTCAAAAGC
>BQNB010059229.1:0-24337 GCA_026074375.1 Tanacetum coccineum
TTAAAGAGCTTTAAACTCAATTTCAATAATAATAGAAACTGATTACATTACTTAAAAAGGAGATTACAAAACATTTAAAGAAAATTACATTAAAAATACGAAATTAAGCTAAACTAAAAACTACTAAAATCTAGATGATTGTGTGTGTGAGGTGAGAGCCTATTTATAACCAGTGGATGAAGCTTCTAGTCTCTCCTGCCTTACTCTCCAATCCTTCAATCTCATCCCTTGAATCTCTTAATCATTGGATCATGATTCATAGCCGTTGGATCATTTGTGGACACTTGAGGATTGCCAAGCTGTCATTCTTTGATTGTGACAGCTTGTGCTTTCTTTGAGTGTTGTTTTAGTGTAAAAACCCAAATTTCTTTATGCTTTCTCCATGTCCCCGTGGCTACCAAGCTTGAGAGAGCTAATGAATTGCCTTAGATTTACTGATTTGACCTTGCCACCATGTATACGACCACTAGAATAGTCCATTTTATCCCTCAATTTTCGTTTGCCCCTTGTTTTGACTACTAGGTGAAACAGAGAAGGAGATGAATAGTAAAAAGCTTCTTGGCGCCTTTTTTCTTCTTTTTTACTGAATTCGTTTTAAGACTTTGGCATATTGACAGAACTAGTCCTCCTCTTTGTTTTCTCCTTTTCTAGTTATAAATAAGTTTTGGAATTTGAAAAACTAGCCCTTGTGGTTTAGTATAAGGTGAATGGATTTAGGAAATGGCTTAAGGACTATTTAAGGACTTTTCTGAAAGTTGAGGGGTTATTTTGAAACACTTTGGGTCTTGTTGACTTTTATTGACCAAGATTGACTGGAGGTTTGACTTTTTCTGGCTTTGCTTCCGGCTTTTGTACACTCTTCCGTTCTCGTGTCCGCGCTTGCCCGTTTTTGACGGTTTTCTTGTAATTTTTGATATATCCGTACCTGTACACATAAAACACAAATACAAGCATATTGTTGCCATTTTTTGTCTGTTTTGGGTTTAATTGGGCTATTTTAAGCATAAATGGATATGCGTATTTTACACTTATCAAAAGGTTATACTAGTTCTTCATTCACTCGTACTTCATTTACTAGAAAACTCAACACATCTCTTTGTTTCTCTCCTCCATCCCATGACACACCTTAAAACTCAAGATCAAACCATAAGTTTTTTTTCTAGCAAGCATACAAGTAATCAAGGGTATTTCACAAAACATTTTAGAATCACTTATATAATATTTATACGAGTTTTAACTTTATAAATATTATTTTACAAGGCGATTGAACTACTTATATGATAACATTATACAAATAATAAAAACGTTAAGTCAAGTGTTTTTAACAAAAAGTATTAGCTGGTGGTGTAACATTATAACTTGTGATGTGGTATTTACATTAAGTACATTAGACTTATTTGACCTATAATTACTTAGGTTGCATTCAGACATTCGTTTGACGTTTTCACTTATTTGATATTCGCTATTCATTCATTCACTTGAGGTGAGTTCATAGCCTCATGTTTTTACGATTACAATGATTTATAACTTTTAGGGTGAGAAACATGCATTGTTCTACAAATTGGACACAAGTGTATATTTTAACATGATTACGTGTTTGCCTAAGTAGCGATAACCCACTGAGCCCATTATCATAAACTTTCAATTACTGAGTAAGCGTGAATGTTATAAATAGATCTATTTGGGATTGACCTCCCTGTTCGGGTGAGTAGCGCTCACTGTGCCGGTTTGCCAGACAACAATCGTATACCATGTCGGATTTGGGATGTTTCGGGTTAGAACATCATCAAGGGCAATGTAGGCAATTTATATTGCAATTCATACATGTCGAGCTTCGGTGTCATGAGCTTAGGGAAACGTAATTACATTTTGTGATGTTTGCATCTGTTGCATTATCATACACTTAGAAGTCTTGCGGTCCTACATTATATCTACATAAACCTGTGAATTCACCAACTTTATGTTGACGTTTTAAAGCATGTTTTTCTCAGGTCAATAAGGTGCAAGTCAAGGATACATTGGTGGTCGTTATTGCATAAAGATTTAAAAGCATTACATTTTGGGAATATTTGTTATATTTAAAAATCTTTACATTTACAAGTGAACATTTTAAGCCGTTGTACTTTTGTAACAAATAATTTTAGTTATTGATAGGTTATTTCATAAACTTTAACGTAAATGTTAATTTGGTTCATTAATTTATGGAAATATCGTAACACTGTTCGGGCTATCATAATCTAGTGATCATGTAGTAAACGTTTGAGGAGCTAGGATACATTAAATCGTAAATCCAGCAACTCGTCAAAATGTATACCAAAATGAAACCTCTCACATGAAATTCCCTAGTAACGTGATACGTTATAGATTAAAAGATAAGATTTATCTTTTTAAGTTTCTTCAAAAGTTAGTATATGATAAATTATGTTAAATATATAACATAATTGTTTTATGATGTTTCGATCGATAAATGATAACGAAAAATGTGTCAGGCTTTTATAAAATTGAGTCTTATAATATTTACATATATTTTTATAATTAATATAAAAATATTACATTTTATACCCTTGAGAATATGAAAATGACAATATATACCCTTGGTATATATTTATTTACAAAATTAACCCTTTACATATAATTTTATACTTTTAAATCCACAACTTTTAGGTGTTGACAAAAACAGCCCCTGTAGTTTATAAGTTTCAATATTTACAATATATACCCCTTTGCATGAAAACGATTTCATTTCTAGTCCAAAATCCATAATAGTTGTATTTTTCAATCTCGAAAGTATTTTGCAGCTTATAACTTGCTAAAATAAGTTAGAATAAGTAAATTTTACGAGCTTGGAGCTTATGAAATGAGCTTATGACCTCGTTAATCCAAAAAGGGTATGTTTGCGTTTAAAATCATAACTCGATGGGTTTGAGCTTTAAGGGTTCATTTCACGTGATCACAAGGATGTATAAGAGCTTATATATGATCTAGAATAGCTTATAGAGCGAGTGATAGACTTACAAGAACTTATAAAGGGTCAAAAATGATGGAATGAGTCGAAAACCTTATGAGACGAACTTAGAGCTTCTTTTCCTTAACCTTGGCTTCAAAATTAGTTTGTGCCTTCTGCCTTAACTTCCTTAGCTCAACTAGAACATGACTTGAGAGAGATTTGAGTTTGAATGGTGAGTTTGGAATGCATGCAGGTATGCGACTTTATATAGGTTACCTAAGGAGTGGTTGCCTAGGTTGTATGGCTTTGGAGACCAAGTTGTATAGCTTGAAGTGGTGGCCAAGGCTGGTGGAGTGGTAGCCAAGATGTTGGAGTGGTGACTAAGGGTGTTGCTTGGGGCAAAAGGGTGATTATGGGTCGAGTTCATGGCTGTTTTTGGACAGCCAACACTGTTCTGGGTAAAATGGTTGTCATTTACAAACCGTAATTTTGATTAAGCTCAAACCAGTGAGCATGGTTAGATATTTGAGTCCTCTACAGCTTTTAGTTTTATATATTTAGGGGTCACTATACAAAAATTTAAAGATAACGACCATTTACTACATGTGTGCAGAATCTGCGCACCTTTGCTATTTCGGCTATAACTAATTCATCCGACATCGAATCGGGTCGAGTCAACCGGAAAATGATCACAAGACATAGGGTACAAAACCCCCCCTTTTTAGTATTTTTACTTAATACCCAAAGCCTACTGATTTTTCCCAGATCCTATGTTTTGTCAACGGATCAGATTCTAAAAACTATGAAATAGTTTAAGGGTATAACAGGTTTGCTAGGGTTTTCGGGTTTAGGATTAGGGTTTAGGTTTTAGGATTAGTGTAGGACTAGTTAAGGTTAAGGTTTAAGAGAAAAGTGTGCATTGGAGGCTTGCAACATGAGCTTAAAAAGGTTGTACGAAACTAGAAGAAATTTGGAGGGAAAATGGGAAATTTGAATTCTATGCTATGTCAATTTGTACATTGTGCTTTAAAGAGTTGTACCATGGTTTAGGAGGGAAACATGGTTTGAATGTTGTGCTAAGTGAACTTGTACCCTAGGCTAGAAAGGTGGTATGAAATCTATAAAGTTTTGGAGGGAAACGACTAAATTAAAATATTGTGCATAACCGGGTTGTATATTGAGCTTTAAGAAGTTGTCCTAGGGTTTTGGTAGGAAAGGATTTTCAAATTATGATGCATTAGAAATTTGTACACATGCCTTGAAAGCTTGTACCTTTGAATTGCATAAAAACATATTAAATAAGATAGGTGTTTCGGTTTAAAAGATAACGTATAAGGTTAGTTTTATAAAAACGTTTATAATGGTATGTTAATAATAGCTATCGTATTGATATTAAAACATATTGTTGACATCATATAATGTTTATTTGGACTTAAACGTTTGATGGCGGTTGGTTAGTGGTAGTTGCGTGAGCTCGTTTACTTTGCTATGTAATTGGTTAAATAATGGATGGAATAAAACTAAAAAAAATATTCCGTGAAAAGGTTGTAAATAATACAATAAGTAGATATTACATTGTGAAAATTTAGGGTTGTACAAGTCCTCCTAACTTATAAAGAAATCTCGTTCAGTCCGAGATTTAGGTTGGTTTGATAGAGTGATGTTGAAGATAGATGTCCTTTGTTTATGCTAGTCCTCTGGTCTAACTGACCTGATTTTGTTTGCAAGTTTGACACTTGACAGTGCAAAATCCTGTGTGATGTAGGGTGCATCTTGTACACAAAGGAAGGTTTCCAGTGTACCTTTTGTTTTCAGTATACCTTTTGTTCTCAGTTGGGGTGGTAGCATAAGCCCTCACAGTTTCTTGTCTTCTATTTTTGTTTTTTTTTTTGTGGTGGTGGTTAAGGGTTGGTTATTGGTGTTGTTTTGGTTATTTGGTAGTTGTTGTTGTTGCGATCATTGGGGTTGTTTATGTTGTCCGATTATTTAGGATAGTTGTTGTTGGTCATTGTTCGGTGGTGGTGTTCCTTCTATCATCAAACTTTCGTTTGTGATCGTTGGTTCCTTGCACAGAACCATGCTTTAGCACATGATTCAATAGCTTATAGGCTATGTTGATGGCTTCTTCCAAAGTTTGAAGCTTTGATGCAGTAACGGTTCCTTCAATGCTTTGGGGCAATCCCCCGATGAAAACTTCCATAAGTTTCTCATTATCTGGCACCATGTTTAGACATAAAGTTGCCAATTCTTGGAATCTTCTAGCATAAGTCTTGAGATCATTTCCTTTTACAACCAAGTTGTAAAATTCGTCCTCCATTTTCTTGACTTCAGTTTGAGGACAATACTTATTGGTCAAGAGCCATTTCAATTCAGTCCAGGCGATCTTGTCGGCTTGCTTAATTCTAATAGATTTAGCATAGGAATTTCACCAGGACAAGGCATCTTCGGTGAGAGTACCAGTAGCAAATTTCACTTTGCAGTCCTCGATACAGTTGTAAGAGAAAAATACTGATTCAGTTCGCTCAAACCAACGGATGAGACCAATAGCTCCTTCCGTACCATTGAAGTAGAAAGGTTGGCAACTCATAAACTCTTTGTAAGTACATTTTCTTGCAGCAGGAGTTTCTCTTGGCTCGAGGTTCCTATTTGTATTATCAATATTTGCCATGTTCGCAGCTAGTGTGTGACAACCATGACTTGAGCAGGTTAGTTCAAACTATTTGTTGTTGAACTTATGGATTTGTTGCAATCGATATAGGATATGTGTTATATGTGTTTATATGTGTTTATATGTGTTTTTGTGGGATATGTAAGATTGGATAATCAATCCATTGAGTGTGATTGTCTCAATGGGATTGGATTTGTGTTGGTTTTTGTGGAGTTCATTTCGTTCACTTTTGGTGACAAGGAAATGATTTCGGTAATTGAAGCGGTTTCGCGTTAATTGTGTAAATAATTGTACGTATACGTATTTATGTGTTAGTAATATTAGGATGAGATTAGGTTCTATTAGTAAGGATATGAAAGAAATGAAATTTCTATTTTTGGAAAGTTAGGGTTAATAAAAATAAAAAGTTATTTATTTTTAAAAGTCTAGTAAATTGCGTTTGTTTCGAGCAAAAAGATTGCGAAGCAAGCTAATGGTTTTATAAAAAGCTTAGGTATTTTGTTAGTAATTAAGTAATTAGTAGATAAATAAAAAAAAATATAGATTAAGACAATCGGCGGTTTTAGGAAAAGGAAAGAAAAACAAGGCAACAATCTACTCTATTTAAATTGGTAAAAGATATACTATCTAAAACCTTTTTGTAAACCTTCTAAACACAAAAACCCTTCTTTTTTTTCCCTTTTTTTTTTTTTATTGTCCCGCCGAATTTTATCAAAGGCAAGGAAGAAAGAAACATATTTTTTTAAGTTTGTTGATTTTTGTGATCCAAGCTTCGAAGATTTAAGGTATAATTAGAATCCTTTGAGTTTAATTATTCATTAAAAAATGTAATAATTATTATGATGGATAATTAGGGTTTTATAACATCTGTAATTAATTATATAATAAACATGTTATAATGATTAGGGTTTAATTATGATCATATGGGTGTATTCGTTAGGGTTTAGATCGCGTTAGAACATGATTTAGATTAGGGCAGAATTTAGGGTTGTGTTGTTCGGTTGTTATCTCGATGATGGTATATTTTTTTTTTTTTTTTTTTTTTTTAGCTTTTTGTCAAGTTTTCCAGTATCTATGTTGTACGCTTAGAGATATAGTTTCCAGAACATCCGGCCTCAAAGTTTTTAAGGTCGGGAAGTCATTCAAACGTTGGTTGCAAGAAAAGTTGTCAAAACAGTAAATACGGGTCTGATTTAGGGCAGATTACGAGGTGTAAAACCCCCGCTTAAAATTATAATTTAGCTTATCCCTTCTACAGGAGTTTATTTATATGTGTTTATTAGAAATCCCCCAAAGTAGAGCTTCTGATTTGGAGTCTAAGTGATGGTTTTTATTTTTTTTTTTTTTTTGTGTTCCAAACTTTTTAGTGTGCAAACATGATCGAATATTTGAGGACTGTTTTGAAGTTTTGATTTTCTTAGAGTACTTGTGGATGTAAATGGCTCTTGGAAATCATGAGGTAGTTAATTATACTCATAAATGAACATAGTTGATTTTTGGTATGAATTATGGAGGTCAGTAAGTAGAGGTTTTGAGTACGTTAAGTCACGTTAAAATTCTGCAGTTTTGAACAAATTGTGACTAACTAGAAAATTGTTAATGAAGTGGTTAAAGTTAGGTATGGTGTGGGGTGACTCATGGTAATAGACAACACCTTTATACAATCCATCATATGGAGTTACATGTGCATTAAGCTTTTGGGGCTTAGAGCGTGACACGAGGTTATTTTGTTGTTTAGTTGTGTAGTTGTTTGTGAAGCTTTTTGTTGGAAATATTTTAGAAAAGCTAAGCAAGGTGGTTTCATAGCCCCTTTTTTCGTGTTAATTTTGAGGTGAGAATGATGCTTGTTGTTATGTTAAATTGTTTTAAAGCTGGCTGTGAGTATGTGTATGGATCGTGGGCACGTTCCGTCCCGTTGTGTTGCGATATGATATGTTTGGTATTGTAGATCCCAATATGCAAAACGAGGTGTGACGGTGGTAAGACTGCGTGAGCTAATATGAGGCCATGTAGCGCACATATGTAGTTGATATGATTGTGGATCGTGGGCACGTTCTGTCCCGTTGTTGTTAATTGTTGTCATGAATTGTTTTGGTAATTGCAGCAGCTAATTGAAAGTTTATTTTGGATATTGTTGTATGTCGTAAACCTATGATTCTCGCTCAACTTTATGTTGGACATTTTTAAGATATCTTTTCAAGTAAGCTTAAAGGGTGCTAAGATAATCGGAAGTGGCTATTGAAGAGAGCGTATAGGATGCTTGGAGTTTATTTATGCTTTCTTTTTGAATAAATGCGTTTGCATGAATTGTTTGGATTATGTTTTGCATGTCATTTATTGACGAGACCTCTTTCTCATTAATAAAGACACCATTAGGTTTTGGGTATTGTTATAACACTTTGTGTCTTTGCTTTACTTTAGTTTTCATTTTAGTATTCTCTATATAGACACCATGTGTTGTGATGATATCTTTTCTCGTTACGCCTCGCGTTTTCGCCTTGGCGGGGTGTGACAGATTGATATCAGAGCCTTTGGTTATAAAGAAGTAGGTGGTTGAGCCTAGACTATAACCTAGGGATCCTTCATGAAGATGTATTTAGAGCTTAAGTGTTTAATGCTATAACTACTATGCTTCCCCTCTATTTTTGCATAGCTTATATATCTCGTATTTTGCTAAGTTGTCAATTTATTTATTTTGTCTTCCATTATCTGATATGATATGTATTACTTTCTTAGTATTTTAGCTATGTTTTTCCCTCACCCGTAAGAAGTCTCGTTGGGGAACCGTTTTCCCAGCTAGACTTAAGCGTTATAAGGAGCCTCTTATGGAACCAAAGGAGATAGGATAGTTGATCGTTTGTCGGATGCACGTAATAGGGCTGGACTCGCAGAGTCGGGTGATTCTTGCGGAGGCAAAGTCAAACCCAAGCGAGGCCCAGCATAAGTTTATCCCGTCCTTTACCTCGTCATGTTGTTATTGATTATTTCTTTCAGATATTTTGTATTTTGGGAAATAGTCGTTTGTTTGTTCTGTGACTTTCGTTCCTTTATGATCGTTTCGATTTCAATTTGATATAAGTAAGTAGTTATTTGATGGAGCATCTTTTATGTGTTAAGTTTGAGTGGTTTAAGATGTGCAATGTAGTATATGTGCTTATATGTGAATTATGATTGATATGGGTAATCTTGGAAGTAAGTACACGTGTAAAAGGAGGCACTTATAATTATGGTGGTCAACATAATTATAAAGGCATCACACACGTAGACTTGTGACCATGATTGCATTTATTTGTGTTTGAATGTAAGGTGGTAGTGTAATATGTTTTTTTATTGATATGTGTATTCATGATAAGGATGGTGGTATGAGTAGAGAAATTTATCTCTTACCCTTAATTGAAGGTATTTTAAGTTGGAGTTGTTATAGATTAGTAAGTTTCCCTCTTTACTAGTATTTGTGGGATACTCAGTATTGCTTTTATAGGGTTGCACGTTTTGCTCGGTTGTTTGTTCGGATTCCTAAGTCTAGTTAACATTCCCTTCATCGTACTTTTGTTTGTAAGGATAGATTTTCCTATTCGAGTCTTGATGTATAATGGTGTTCGGATTCAGCTTTTGCGGATATAAGCCCGACGTTCTCGTTATGCTTTTATTGCATTGATTACTCGTATGAGTATCAAACGTTTCTTTTAAGCACTAATTGTTCTTAACATATTAGTGTGGATCATCACTCCCTTCTTTGTATATCCCTTGGTTTTTGTAACCCGTTGGCGACGTGTTAGTATCGATGCTTTTAGGTTTGCTCTGTTGATCGTTATTTTGGATAAGACCTTGTGTTTTCTTTTGGGTAGTAACGTTTGCATTGAGTTTTCTTGGTACGAGTTCGTTTTGATTTTATTTGAGTATATGGTTCCTGGTATTTTCTTTCGTTTTATCAAAATCAATTGAATTGTTCTTAGAGGTTTGTCGGTGTTTACGATCCTGTTGGTTATTATTGGGTGTCATTCTGTTTGAGTAACATTTTCATAATAGATCGTATAATGATCAAAAAACTCTTTGAAGTAATTGTGTTAGTGTTTGAGAAAAAACGGTGTTTAAAATGATCTTTGTAAATAGAATATGTTTAAATGGTCTATACAAATAGGATATGAAAATTTTTAAGTGGTTTAAATAAATTTTATTTTATATAAAAAGCTAGGATTTAAAGTAATTCATAGTGTAAGTACGATATACAATTTAGATAATAATATCTAGATTTTTTTTTATGAAACCAGGATGAATTTTATAAAGATTAAATTAAAGACATTTATTTATTATTCTAAAATAAGTTTTATATTAAAGTGACTTTCCTTAATTTAAAGCAATTTTTATAAAACAACATTATTTAATTTGTCTTCGAGTAGTAATGTCGATAATTGGTATAAGAAATTCGTCTTCGTATTGATATATTTTTTTATGTGTTTATTTGTCGTGGTACGTCTATTGATTTTCATTCGTTGTGTTTTCACTCGGTGCATATACGTATCCTTTCTTTCAAAGGATTCTTATGTCATTTGATCCACGTCTACTTGCATATGTGGAATCTCCTATATGCATTCTAGCCTTTGACTCGATATTCATTTGTTATCCTATACGAATGTCTAAACCTTGGAGTTCGTTGATACGTGCGTCGTGAAGCTTTGTGTGCTTATGGGCATGGACTGGTTGTCCAAAAGGAGTTTTGATAGTATGTCATGAGCAGGTGTTAGGCTACCGTTGGAAGAGTGTGAGACACTTCAGGTTCATGGTGAACGTACTCAAGGAGTCGTGAAAACCTTAATGAACACAAAGGTAGATGAACCAAAATTGAGTGATATTTCCGTCGTACGAGATTTATTGATGTGTTTCCGAAAGATTTGTCGATGACCACCACAACGACAGGTTGAGTTCCGCATAGATTTGGTTCATGGAGCGACGCCAGTCGCGAAGTCTCCATATCGTCTAGCACCTTTGGAAATGCAAGAATTGTCTGAACAACTTCAAGAGTTGCAAGACGAAGGTTTCATACGACCTAGTCATTTTCCGTGAGGAGCACCAGTGTTGTTTGTTAAGAAGAGGAGCATGGAGTTCATTTGAAGTTAGAGTTGGAATTACTGAGGAAGGAGAAGTTGTATGCTAAGGTTACTAGTGTGAGGCAGTGAAGAATTGGGAAGTACCTACGACACCATCCGAGATATGATTATTCTTAGGATTGGCAGGTTACTTACCTACGTTTCATCGCAAACTTTTCTAAGATTGTTAAACCCCTTACTTCCCTAACTTAGAGGAATCAGAAGTATGAGTAGGGCGCAGAACGAGAAGAGGCTTTCTAGACTTTGAGGAATGATTTGTGTGACGCTTCGATTAATCGAATGTAGTGGTTGATGCGTTGAGAAGAAATGGAGAGTGAAACTAAGACGAGTAAGAGCAATGTCCATGACTATCCAGTCAAGTGTTAAGGACAAGATATTGGCTACTTCAAGCGAGACGTCCAAGGTAGAGAACACGCCAGCAGAAATGCTGCGTGACCTGGACCAACAAATGGAAAAGAGAGCAGATGATGGTTGTACTTTATGGATTAAATTGTATAGTAAGTATGAGTATGAAATTCGCTACCATCCAGGTAAGGCAAATGTGGTGACTGATGCGTTAAGTAGGAAGGAACGAGTGAAACCTAGACGTGTTCGAGCGATGGCTATGATCATTCAGTATGGAGTAAGAGGAATGATATTGGCAGCCCAAAGTGAGGCGTTCAAGCAAGAGAACGTACGCGCAGAAAGGCTTCATGGGTTAGATTGACATATGGAAAAGAAGGAGGACGAGAGTTTGTACTTTATGGATCGTATATGAGTTCTGTTAGTAGGGAATGATGAGGACGGTAGTAATGGATGAGGCTCATGCATCAAGGTACTTGGTACATCCGGGAGCGGA
This sequence comes from Tanacetum coccineum, assembly GCA_026074375.1. Taxonomy (NCBI): domain Eukaryota; kingdom Viridiplantae; phylum Streptophyta; class Magnoliopsida; order Asterales; family Asteraceae; genus Tanacetum; species Tanacetum coccineum. The sequence continues at coordinate 11,562 of BQNB010059229.1, forward strand.
TAAGACGTACTATAACCTTGGAGACATGTATTGGTAGCCACGTGTAGAAAATATATAGTTACCTATGTTAGCAATTGTTGGATTTGTTTAAGAGGTGAAAGCTGCAATGTCAAAGACTTTTGGCTTGCTACAACAGCCTGAGATACTTGAGTGAAAATGAGATAGAATCACCATGAATTTTATTACTAAATTTCCAAGGTCAAAGTAGTGAGTATGATGTGATTTGGGTGATGGTCGATTGACTGACCAAGTTAGCTCATTTTCTAGCTATACAAGAAAATTTCAAGATGTGAAGTTGGCAAGGATTTATATTGATGAGATAATAGCAAGGAATGAAATTCTAGTGACGATTAACTCAGATTGAGATGGATGATTTACCTCGTGGTTTTGGCAGACGCTGCAGAAAGTGTTAGAGACACGATTGGATTTGAGTACTGCTTAGCATCCTCAAGCGGATGGACAAAGTGAACGTATGATTCAGACTTTGGGAAGATATAATGAGGGCATGTGTTATTGATTTTGGTTGTAGTTATCATTCGAGCATTTGGTGTGCTCCGTTTGAAGCTTTGTATGGAATGAAATGTAGGTCGCCTGTTCTATGGGCAGAGATTGGAGAGAGTAGTTTGACTGGGCCTGAGTTAGTACTAGATATGACAGATAAGGTAGTATTGATAAAAGAAAAGCTCAAAGCGGCAAGAGACCGTCAAAAGAGCTATGCTGATAATAGACGCAAACCGTTAGAGTTTGAGGTAGGAGATCGGGTTATGCTAAAAGTGTCGCCTTGGAAAGGTGTAATTCGCTTTGGGAAAAAGGGTAAGTTAGCACCGAGGTATGTAGGGCCATTTGAGATTCTTGAAAGAATCGGTCCTGTAGCGTATCGGTTGAGATTGCCTGAGGAATTGAGTGGAGTACATGACACGTTTCATGTGTCAAACCTAAAGTAGTGATTGGCGGATGCTAGTCTACATGTATCATTGGATGAGATCGAGGTTGACAAAACTCTTCGTTTTGTTGAGGAACCTGTTGAGAATAGTGACTGTGAAGTTATGAGGTTAAAATGTAGCAGGATGGTGATAGTTAAGGTCCGGTTTTGGCTAGAAGCGAGGTCTTTAAGACTTCAGGTAAACTGAGTATCCACACTTTTTCGTTGAGCAAGGGGTCATTGGGAGTTGTAGTTGAAGTTGGGTACGTAAGGTTTCTTGTAGACCTTAGTATGCCTTAGATGTGTTTATGTGATTTTGGTTAAAGTTATTTTATGAATCAACTCGAAGTCGAGCCGATTTTTCAAAAAACGTTGAGTTTTGTAACAATTTATAATTTGGTTTTAAGACAGTTCTTGTTTGATGAGTTGCGAGGCCGGGTTATAAATGACGTTGTTACACAACTTAAGGTTTTTGACGAGTTTCCTCGATGACGGGCGAGGTTCAGGTAGTTGGATGTTTCTTTTCGTTTGGAGCGGTTATGCTGCTATGCGTACCCTTTTGTGGGCAGGCAAAGTTGTTATCGGTAAGATATCTTGTGAAAGTTAGTTGGAATTCAAAGTGTAACTTTGAGTTAACATGGGTATGGGAGGACTACTTGAAAGATAAGTATCCTCTATTAATTGTTTGGGGTTAAACCTTTTGGTTAAATCTCGGGACAAAATTTCCTAAAGGACCCGCCTGCGGGTAAACCCGTTGGTTTGTGAAACGTAACATTTACACATATGTTTCCGAATGTTTTGAAAATCAAATTTGATAAGAAAGTTCATACATTAGTATATATTGATAAATATGCGCACAATTAGTGAACTATCCACTAAAAATTTTAAATTACTAATAGCATTAATACATAAGAAAGTATAAAATTCTACTTTTATGACTCATGAATTATTGCCTAAGACTAGTGTTACTTACGCATTAAAATCGCATGACCAAGTATAAACGAACTTGGCTTGATAATCGAGATATTTAGTATGTAGTGTATATATATATATATCTACTAATAACTTGACAAATATTCAAAAACTATAATAAATGTCAGCTTAATAAAAAAACGTCTTCATCGGTATTTTTAAAGGTATAACCGCAGGTATTCTTAAATGGGTGTGACGGGTTTACCCACGATGGGTATACATTACCCGCCACCCACCCACCACCCGCTGGTGGGTTCATTTTTTCACCCACAACCTACCCGTGGGTAAAAAATGACGAGGTTACCCACCCATCACGGTGTAGATATCCACGGGTTATGGGTTTTTTCTCGCCCGTTGCCATCCTAATGACGCCCGTAAATTAAATGGGGGCATAAGCGATGTTGATACAAAAGTTTGGTTGGGTTTAGCCTGATCCGAATAGGCGGCTATTCGGATGTAGAGCACCTTATTCTTGTATCAAGTGAATTCGTTGAAGGACCCTGCACAAGGGAACAAACACCGTTAATCTTATCGTGGGAGCGGATCCCACGATTAGACTCCAGCGTGAGAGTAAGTATACGGTTTAGAGAGTAATTGTATGTGGTTAGGGTTTTTGAGATACATGTATTGACCATGATTATGCTCCTTTTATAGGTTGAATACCCCTTAGGGTTTCCGTAACTTTCGGCCCAAGATGCGGCCGGGATTGTCGGGATTTTTTATTATCCGAACTGGTTCAAATAAGTAAAGTATATCTTTTTTTGATTTGTTTATCTACTCTGAAAGATAACTCACAAAGGTACCGCGGCTACGAATAATAGTCGTGGCATATGGACCCAAGAAGCATTGTGCCCGTGACCGCGATCCACGACCGTTATTACATGGGCCGAAAGCCCATTAGTAGCTACAAAGGCCATAAAAGTACTAGTGGGCCGGGTCGGTCCATACTATACGTCATCATGTCCTCCCAGTCTAGGAGACGTGGCCGTGGCCGGAACCGCGGGCACGTTAACTAGACTACAAATATCCGCATCATCATAAATACCAAGGACCGCCAAAGCATTGTGTGGGCCCATGAACCGAGAAACATTAGTGGTGATTAACTAAAATAGAAATTATTTTGGTTATCAAAAGTACTATATTTACTAGGGATTTCATAATGAGCCCAATCTTCGGATGGCGTAGCGACGAGTTGTTGGATTTTCGATTTAAAGTGTCCTTCACTCTCGCACGTCCATGTCATGACCTCTTAAATATGATAAGCCCCGAACGAACAGATAACGATGTAACAACTATAAGATTATATTCAAGTACTCGGTACTTATACGACCTATGATAATTTAGGTTGCCTTCGGATTCCTTCGTGACGCATTTTTCTATTGTGTTATACTTGTTGATTTCCATTCACTCAAGGTGAGTTTCATAGCCCCTATTTTACTTGTTCTTTTTTTAAACGGTTGTGGGGGAGAAATACTGCTCGTATTTACAAACTTAATTATATTTTACTACAATAACAATTTCCTTACAATACTTTGTGAGTTCATAGTCTCTGCATTTCCCCAAAATCTTTTTCAATGTTTTTATAAACCACGCGTGGGGAATACATGCTCGTTTTACTAAGTGAAACTTATTGATTTTCTACTACATAAGCATCTACTGACTATTTTTACTAAAAAGCTCGATTGTTTGCCACATGTTTGAGATCTGAATACCTATATTTTGAAACCATAGAAATTTAGACATATTGTATTACTACGGACACAAGTGTTTTTAATACTGTAATGCTATTTCCTGATTACAATTATTGCCTAAGTACATTCTCTGCCAACTTAAAGTCTCCTTTTTATCAAAACCTCAGTTGCTAGTATGTCGTGAGCGGCGAGTGTTGTGGTGGATCGATTCACTCGGGATTGCCAATCCCCACCTTTCTTTGGGGTCACAAAGCTGACTATGGTGCATTGAACATTGGAGATTACTTCTATGGATGTTTGGACAGAACATCCTACTTTAAACCGGGGCATTCCAATCTATTGATTGAAGTACGTTCAGTTTCGGTGTCATGAGCATCGTGCAATAATACTTAACTACTTTAACTTGATGAATGTGTTCTTTTTTGCTACCTTACTTGTTTTAGGACTTCGGAATATGTACTTAGACCACCAATACTTCGATCTTGTGGTCCACTTTTAAATACTTCCTGATTTGATGAATCATCTACTTGGATTTTGGATGATTTTCGCAATACCACTTTTAAATGTTGTATACGCTACTTTTTCCTCTGAATGATTTCTTAAATTAATTCAATACTGCTTTTTACTAAAACCTATGAATTCACGCAACAATATTTTGACGTTTTAGCATGTATCTTCAGGTTACTTACATAAATTGCTAGTGAGAGCACTGGGAGCATTCGAGTTCGTCGCGGATTATGTATACTTTATTTAGAAGGCATAATAACTTGAGTACGATTTGACAAACGTTTATGAGCAATGTTTCTCTAATACATTAATAAATGAAACCTGTTGCAAACTCTGATTTTTTTATTAAATAGAATATGACTTTATTTAAAAAACGTCCATTTTAAGGTCGTTATTTCCATAGACTTGTGATTTGTGCCCAGAAGTAGCTCTCCAATGTTACCATCCGCTGCTGTCCTGAATTTTGGGGGTGTTTACAGATGGTCACAGAGAGCTGAAGTCATAGAGAACTAGGTCGTTTTTCAAACCTGCTAACATGACCAATGTAATTTCCAAAATATAGAGTCATCCTTGTTTATCTGATATCCGCAAAAACCAGCGCTTTGCTCCTAGTAACTTATATGCTCTCTTTTTGCATCATATTGCTAAATTCCATGAATAATGATTATATAACACTTGGTTAAAATTTTGCTCTCTTACCGTCAAATCATATGATGTTTAAAAACTATTTACCCCCTTATATTGTCCGTTATATAAAATATTGATATTCTAATTTTCCGTGTACTTCCCCGATTTCCTCATTTATTTACCCTTGAGCTCAATACTGGTATTATACTGAGAATACCATATATATATGAGCTATTTTTTTTCTTACACGATACCGTCATACCATTTATGCATGGAGGCTTTTTCATTTCGCCAATGTTACTTTAAATCTCTATCTTAGTTATACAAAGTCACTCCCATTCAAATCTCAATGAAAACATATCACTAAATGTTTTGACAAATGACATTTGCATCTTTAGTCTCAAATATAACATAACTTGATCACCTCTATGTATAGATTTCAGGGAAAACCATGCCCCCATAGCTGAGAGTAGTCCACCTTAAAACTTCTTATCAAGAAACATCTTTTAATTATATCAAGTTTTGTGTACGTATTCATAAGACGCGTTTACTTTAGGAAATTGAATTAGTAACCATAACAACTAAGCAGACCTTCACTCCACCTTACTATATAAAGTCGTCAAAAAAAAAAAAAAAAAAAGGGTTACAACTGACACGATAAGCTGAAGGGAACAAATAAACCCACTAGGAGCCGAGCCTTTGTCGCAACAATAAATATTAAACAAACACCCAAGTTAAAATCAATTAAAAGGGAGAAATGCAAACGATTACCAAGCGTGGTAACGAAATTATCGAAAGGCATAAATAAAGTAACAAAAAGATTTATTGCCACAACATCCATTTATTATCTTAGAAATAAGATTACATAAGAACATAAAGGAAATACAAGTTTTATTACAACGCTCCCCTAACCATAGTATCTAGTCCTTCAAGCATAGATCCACGCCAATAGCAAGGATAATAACCGGCACGAGAACCGCTAACCCATTACCACATATTGAGATCTCTTCGTATGGAAGATAGCAAGATAAATGCCGAGTGCTATAGCGGTCGCCATCGCCAAGATCGTGATGATGTGCAACATTTTTGAGGATTGGATAAGAGAAAATGTAAGTGAAAGATTAAGTGTTGTATGGAGAAATGGAGGAGAAAATTTTGTATTTAAAGGGGAAAAGTAACCGTTGGGGGGTTACTGTTCACCGACCGTTGGGGGCACTGTTCATAAAAAAAAAAAATTTAATAATAATAATAATAATTATTATTATTATCTACACCTCTTCATCAACATTATTCCGGAAGAAAATCCGCATCTTTGTTCTTTGAACCCGTAACTTCGATCAAGTATCGGCAAACTTGGAAGCCTGAGGACAAGACTCATTTAACGGGGAAGGGTCTGTAACAATCCTTATATTTTATCAAGGAACCGACCCGTTCAGTTAAATTCACTATTTATTTTTTTCTCTCGTGCGCGTTTACTTTAATTCTCATCACATAATTAAATCGCGTAAGCTAAAAACTTTCATTTAACGAATAAAACAAGAGAAATATGATTTTTATAAACTATTTCCTGACAAGTAATAGTGGTGGTCGTTTTTATAAAACTTTTGCATAATGGGGGGGGGGGGGGGAAAAACATTTTTAGAATCATTTATATAATATTTATATGAGTTTTAAATTTATAAATATTATTTTAGAAGACGATTGACCCCATTAAACGATAACATTTTACCAACGATATAAACATTATTTTATTTTTGTTGAAAGTAATAATCACCCACACTATTCATGTCAGGAAATTAGTGTATAAAAATCATAATTTCCCCTCTTGTTTTATTTTCGTTAAGTGAAAGTTTTTAGCTTACAGCGATTTAATTATGTGATGAAATTAAAGTAAAACGCGCACGAGAAGAGACAAAAATAAATAGTGAAATTAATGACGCAGTTTCATTGATACAAAAAACGATGTTTACATCCTTCCCCGTGAAATGAGTCTTGTCCATCAAGCTCAAGTTGCGATACTTGACGAAAGTACGGGTTTCAGAGAAAAAGATGCGGATATTTCTTCCGGAATAATGTTTGATGAAGAGGTGTAGATAATAATAATAATTATTATTATTAAATTTTTTTATATGAACAGTGCCCCAACGGTCGGTGAACAGTAACCCCCAACGGTTACTTTTCCCCTTTTAAATACAAAATTTTCTCCTCCATTTCCCATACAACAGCTTAATCTTTCACTTACATTTTCTCTATCCAATCCTCCAAAAATGTTGCACATCATCACGATCTTGGCGATGGCGACCGCTATAGCACTCGGCATTTATCTTGCATACTTCCCATACGAAGAAGGATCTCAATATTTGGTAATGGTTCTAGCGGTTCTCGTGCCGGTCAATCTATCCATGCTATTGCGTGGATCTATGCTTGCAGGACTAGATACATGGTAGGGAGCGAGTTGTAATAAAACTTGTAATTTCCTTTATGTATCTTATTAACTTATTTCTAAGAGAATATATAAATGTTGTGGCAATAAATCTTTTTTGTTACTTTATTTATGCCTTTCGATACTTTCTTTACCACCTTTGGTAACTCCGTTTTGCATTTCCCCTTTTAAATTGATTTAACTTGGGTGTTTGTTTAATAATTATTGTTGCGACAAAGGCTTGGCACCTAGTGGGTTTTATTTGTTCCTTCAGCTTACGTGTACCGTTTGTAACCCTTTTTTTTTCTTTTTTTTTGTCGACTTTATATAGTCAGGTGGAGTGAAGGTCGCATAGTTGTTATGGTTACTAATTCGATTTCTAAAATAACACGTCTTAATAATACGTACACAAAACTTGATAAATTAAAAGATGTTTCTTGTAAGAAGTTTTTAAGGTGCTCTCTCAGCCTGGGCATGGTTCTTCCCTGAAATATACATAGGTGATCAAGTTATGTTAGATTTGAAGGACTAACAAGCAATGCTCATTTTGTCAAAATAGTTTATGTTTTCATGAGATTTAATCGTGACTTGTATAACTAAGATAGAGATTTAAAGTAACATTGGCGAAATGAAAAGCCTCATGGCATAAATGAATGACGGTATCGTGTAAGAAAAAAAAATAGCTCATATATATATAGGTATTCTCATATAATACCAGTATTGACGCTCAAGGGAATAAATGAGAAATCGGGAAGTACACGAAAATTAGAATGATCATATAATATAACGGACCAATATAAATAAAATAGAAAACATCATATGATAGACGTAAGAGAACAAAATTATAACCAAGTGTTATATAATCATTATTCATGTAATAGCAATATGGATGCAAAAGAGAGCATATAAAGCTACCTAGGACCAGCGCTGCGGATATCAGATAAATTCAAGGAAAGACTCTAGATTTTTGAAAAACATGGTCATCGTCTAGGTTTGAAAACGACCTAGTTCCTCTATGACTTCAGCTCTGATAACCATCGTAACACCCCCAAATTCAGGACACGCAGCGGAATGGTAAAATTGGAGTGCTACATAACAGGGCCAACACACAAGTCATGGAACACGACTTAACATGACGTTTTAAATAAAGTCCTATTCTATTTAATAACAAATTCAGAGTTGCAACAGTTTCCGATATAATGTATAAGAAAACATGTCACAACGTTTGTCAAATAGTACTCAGTTATTAAGCCTTCAAAAACAACCATATCCGAGCGACTCGACTGCTCCCCATGCCTCCCCTCGCAAAAAAGTAACCTGAAAATCCATGCTACAACGTCAACAATAATGTTGGTGCATTCATAGGTTAAGTAAAAGCAGTATATGAAAATAATTTAAAAATATCGCAGAAGAAAAGTAGCGTTAACAACATTTAAAAGTGTTATTCCCGAAATCCATCCACAATCCAAGTAGTGATTCATCAAATTCAAGAAGTATATAAAAAGTGGACCACAAGATCGAAGTAAGGTGGACAAGTTAACATATCCGAAGTCCAAAACAAGTAAGGTAGACAAGAGAAACACATTCATCAAGTCTAAGTATATAAGTATTATTGCACTAAGCTCATGACACCGAAACCTTAACGTACTTCAATCAATAGATTGGAATGCCCCGTAAAAGTAGGATGTTCTGCCAAACATCTACGAAAGAATCCAAATGTTCAATGCACATCAGTCACTTGTGACCCCAAAGAAAGGTGGGGGATGTCAATCCCCGATTAGATCTATCCACAACACTCGCGCTCACGACACTAGCAACTGACGGTTCATGATAAAAAGGAGAACTAAGTCAGAGAATGTAATTAGGCAATAATGTCATCAGGAATAGCATACAGAGATTAAAAACACTTGGTCCGTATACAACAATCATGTCTAAAATTCATGTTTCAAATTAGGTATTCACATCATCAAACTACATGTGGAGAACAATTCGAGCTTTAGTAAAAAATCCATGTAAAGCTTATGTATTAGAAATCAAAAGTTCACTTAGTAAAACGATCATTATCCCCCGCTGCGGGTTTATAAAACATTAAAAAGATTGAAATGCGAGACTATGAACTCACAAAGTATTGAAAGGTAATTGTACTGTAGTAAAATATACAAGTTTGTGAACGAGCATGTATTCTCCCCCAAAACAGTTTAAAACAAGTAAAATAGGGGCTATGAAACTCACCTTGAGTGAATGGAAATCAACAAGTATAACACAATAGAAAAATGCGTCACGAAGGAATCCGAAGGCAACCTAAATTATCATAGGTCGTATAAGTACCGAGTACTTGAATATAATCTTATAGTTGTTACATCGTACTATCGTTCGGGCTATCATAATTTAAGAGGTCATGACATGACGTTCGAGGAGTTAGGACACTTTAAATCGTAAATCCAACAACTCGTCGATACGCCATCCGAAGAGGCCTCATTATGAAACTCCCTAGTAATATAGTACTTTGATAACCACAAATAATTCTATATAGCTTAATCACCAACTAATGGTTTTGGTAAAATTGTGTTTAATAAGTGAAAACGTTTATAATTATCGTTTTAGTAAAACTAGCATAACTTTTGCGTTTTAAGCCCGATTCTCGCGTTTCTTATGCCCATCTTTTCGTATTAAGACGAGTTATCATAATTTGACATTTTCCGTATTTTGACCCTCTGGTGAACAGTAACTTTTACTGTTCACATCAGACGTAAATTTTATTTAAATTGTATTTGTCGTCGTAAAACCCGTAAATGTCGTATTTTATTCGTTATAGCTCCGTTTTTAACGATTCTTTCGAGGACGTTCTCGTTTTTGAAAGTTCTATAATTTTATGAGGTTTACAAAAATATAACTTTCTGTCATGAATAGTAACTTTTATAAAAATAGTTTTATAAAAGTTTTAATTGTCGTAAACTCGCGAAATTCATAACTCATTCGTTATTAATTGAAAAATTACGATTCTTATCATTTTGGAATCCTAAAAATATGTATTATTTGTTAAAAATATCAACACTTGCTGTTTATAATTTTTATAAAAATGTTTTTATAAAAATTTACTTACGACTTCGTTTATTAACGTATAACTCGTTTTTAACATAACTTTTTCGTTATTAATCCGTTTAACAAGTTTCTTACCTTTTCGGAATCGTCGTGAAATGTATTATCTTATAAAAATATAAAATGGATATGTAAAAATTCGAATTTTGGACAGAATGTTTGCTTGAGTTTGTTGAATCCATTTTTGATCTTTTCTTTATACTTTACCACTTTTGTATTTTACCACAAGTCTCATATATCATATATATTATAAATCATACATATATTAAGTGTCCATTGTCCATAGTAGTCCTCATATGTCCAAGTTACCCATGTTAACAAATCCATTAACATACTTTAAAACCATAACTTTACTTAAGTAACCTTAACTTACTAGTTTTGTCAATATTCATTCTTATACATAACCAAGTGTGTACAAGTGCATTTCTTTCCATGAGACTTTATTTTAGTGTTCTATTAACATGATTAAGAGTCCATAATCAATATTAACATGTCTTATGTATTTCTTTAACTTACAACATATTATGAAACTATGAAAACCCTAATTAATACATAATCATTTTCATGTTTAACCAAAAGTGTAAATCACTTATGTGACCATTTTAACATGATGTCAACAACATCATAGGATATATAAATGTGTACATTATGATGATAATAATTAAAAACTTCTCTTTACATGTTAATGGTCCTAAATGGTGATTTAAGCTAAATAGAATAACCATATGTATAAAAATGAAAATTATAAAAACATGAAGAGTTCAAGTAAACCTTATGAGGTATGATGATGATGATGTGCTAGTACTAAACCCTTGTTTAGCCACAAAAACCAAGCTTGCACTTAAGAAACCCTAGCTTTCCTTAATAGAACCCTAACTTTCTTTTACTTGAGAAATACTTAGAAATGGTGATTCAATGCTTGCAAATGCCTTAGTATATCTTAGAATAGGTGTATATAGAAGTGTATGGATTGTAGAAAATTTTGTATGGATTGTGTATGGTGAAGGGTTTGAGCCGTGGGCTATATTGAGCCAAAAGAGAGGATTGTGTTTGATTTCTAGTTAAGAGTTTAAGCATGTGTGTTCATTTATCAAGTGTACATGTATATAGGATGCATATCTAGTCAAGGGGACATGGAATGGTTCAAGGGATGGGTCAAAGTCTTAGGTATGGCCATAGCATGGTCTTTGGTCAAGGTATGGTAGGTATGGTGAAGTAATAAAGAAGCATGGTGTCTTTTGACCAAAGGTGTAAGACTTTTTGATATATAACTTGTATATTTGGCCAATATTTCGGCATATACAAGGTATAGATGATATATTTTGCAACTTTTATGTATTGGGTATAAAAGCGGGTATTTGTTGAAGCGTAGGAAAGTTTTTGTGGTTCCGGGAGTGCCTAAACGCAATTTATCGCGAAACGTATACACTTTACGTATCCGATAAAAATAAAATGAACAAAGTTAATAATTATCCTCAAAATAATTATATAACCCTTGCTTGATGTAAACATTTAATTGTTTGGTGCCCGTTTACATTGAACGTTAATTTTTGGCGTACGCGATTTAACTTAACGTTTGCAATTTAAAGCAAACACGTACAATACTAACAATAAATAGTACATTTATTGACGTCGTCAAAGACTTGAAAACACAGGGTGTTATATAGGGCATACCTACCATACTCGATAAGTGGGTGATCGTCCAATATCATTAGCCTGTTAATTTCTGGCCTACGATTTGTGAATCTATCAGCAAATCGATGCATTAAGCTTGAAATTTGTTCTTCCAGATAAGCCTCTTCGTCGAGAGCTTCATGGAGTGCCATAAGGACAGTTAACCTTACATCATATGGGTTCGTAGCCATTGTAGAAAATAAGAAAATTGAATTAATACTTTTTGTGATTGATAATTGGTTTGAGAATCAGACTCTTCAATTTATATATAACAATTGGAGTGATTAGTCATTCAATGTCAGAAAAAGTTGATGATTTTTCAGTTATTGTCATAAATCGCGTGACATTTTAAGTGATAAACAACATTGTCATTGAGTTGTCTTATCAGTTGCAGTAAAAAGTATATTTGCAGTGATTAGTCATTCAATGTCAGAAAAAGTTGATGATTTGACAGTTATTGTCATAAATCGCATGACATTTTAAGTGATAAACAACATTGTCATTGAGTTGTCTTATCAGTTGCAGTAAAAAATATATGTGTTGTCTAATCATGTCAGATATCTTGTAAAATGTTAAGTGATAAATAAGGCTGTCATTGAGTAGTCTTATCTGATACAGTAAAAACAAATGCATTTTCAAAGCATGTCATATATTTTTTAAATTTCTAAATGTTGCTAAGATATATGTGACATTTTACAATTAAAACTAAATGTATTGTGACTATATTATGCATAACTTATAATTTCATATTAATGTGTTGTTAGCATTTGTCATGTTATTAATGTACATGATTGTCAGTTTACATTTGTTAATGCATTGTAAACATTATCATTGTATAAAAGATTAAAAACTTGCAATTCTT
>BQNB010059230.1:8302-28730 GCA_026074375.1 Tanacetum coccineum
AACTCAGGAGCGTAACATAATGATCAATCATAACACAAGATACAATAGAGAAAACTACAATGCATAACTTCAAGTGTTACGAAGACCATCAACCTCGAACAACCTCGAGTGATGTCCCAAATCACAATCCAATCTAAAAACTCTTACAATATACAATAGCCCCACACAGGGGTCCATAATCCATACTTAAACCAAACTTCTAAATACTAAAAGCCAAATAAGATAAACAAGCAAGACTTCACATGAAAAACCACTCGGGGTACTTCTAAGTCTGCTATCACATATCATCAATCTATTCCTCTTTCACTTCACCTGAAAATGATACTCGAAAACGTCAACAGTAATGTTGGTGAGCTCGTAGGTTTGACCTTAAACCCAAAAGTTGTGCCAATATTTTGATACAAAGGACAATAGTGCTATATGACAGTGAATATATATGCAAACAATCCATTAAATCAATCACCATATGTCACTTACGCACCTAAAGGGCCTACCAGCTGGAGCACTAAAATTAGGGCAGGACCACACACAAACTAGGGTAGGCGTACCCATCTGCTCCAATAATCACACAAATACTGGGTAGGCGTACCCATCTGATCCAAACAATCATACAAATACTGGGATAGGCGTACCCCTCCTATCTAATCAATCATGCAACACATAATATTCACATAGCAGTCATAAGCACATATCTTGTCCCAAAAACAAAACCACGTTTCGCACAGTTCAATTCAAAACATTTCAAAACACATTGAGTATCATTTTCCCCCAACGAAAAAACAGTAAAAATGGGGCTACGAGAACTCACCTCAAGCAAGTCTTTAGCAACCAAATCTCAATCACACAAGCAAATGCAACGACGCCCGCACACGACCTAGTCCAGTTAATGTCCCAATGTCCCCATATAAATCATTTTCATATTCCAAAACAGTCTTCACATTTGATGAATAGAGTTTAGACGCGTTGTACAATTACCCGTAACAATTTAGTGGTGTGATGGTTGACGACATATTTTAACAATCATATCAATCCTATTACTCAATAATACATACTTATACTATTTAAAGAAAATAGATAAGTAATATAAGTATATATTTATAATTAATAATTATAAATATATCTCGATAAGTCCATTCGGTAACCTTAGTCACAGTAAAAATAATCATAATAGGGTTGAAAATGGAGCGTTTACTCATAATAAGCATATTTGTGAAGTTTCGAGAAAAATTATATTTTTCGTCTTTTAGTGAATTTATTAAATAAATAAAATAATTAAATAATATTTTATTATTTAAAAATCAAAAATCATGTTTTTAGGTAAAATTTCTAAGTATAAACTTTTTACGAAATTTCGACATGACCCGTACATTTTTCAAGGTTTTTAACCTTTATTTCAAACACTTTTTAAACTTTCGACACTTTTCCGACAAAATTCCAAAATCTTGATCTTTAACGTTTACTAAAACGTTTTTCCCACAATATCGTTTAATATCACTTCATAAATACATTTCACTTTTAAAAAGTCCATCAAAACTCTTGTAACGACTAAATATCGCTTATTAGGCTTTAAGGTCTAATAAGGGTCCATTCTGCTTTTTACATATCCATAATACGTTCTAAGCCCAAAACCAAGTCCTAACAACATACATAAGCTCATACTCATAAGTAGAAAATAATCCGGACCACAATAAGTCCTCCCATTAAGCCACGGCTTAAATGAGCTTATTGGCCGTGAGCCCATAAGCTCCACAATACATATATTAAGCTTAACAATAAGCTAATAAGCTACGTATCGCATTTGGTTACAACCATAAGCCTCAAAAATAGTCCACGAACAAACGCCATAACACGAAAATAGTCAAAATCACTTTCCTAGTGATTTTGAAAAATAACGTGGCATTTAAGCTCAAAATAAACCAAGAAATAACTTAAAAATATGTCTGAAATAAGCTATACAAGCTACTTAGAAAATATCTTAAGAAAGTGTGGTTATCTTAGGAAAAGTCAAAGTCAAAGGTAAAAAGTTATAATAGCACATAATAGGCCCATGACATATTTAACTATTATAAATACTCTTTATACTATTTATTTTATATCAATCAATCAAGTTAAAGATCAAAATATTTCTTCTTGTCACTATTTTTTAAGGAGCTCACACACGCTAAAAGTTGTGCCCTATCCCGATACAACCCCTAACAGGGTCGTATGATGATGAGAGTCACCGCGGTCTTGACCTTCCTATTACGAATGGTATAAGAGCACAGGGAGTCGAGGGCCTAAACTCCAAAAGATGGTGTCACTCATGCAAATATGGATGTTTGGAGTGCACCAAAAGGCCATGGCACCAGGTGAGAAATCAATGGTAGTGGTTTTTGCACCAGGAATTCTGGTGCCGATATCATTATTTTATTATTTTTTTTTTAATTTTTTTTCATATTTTATATTTAAAATACACATATTTTAATAAAACTATAAAATAAAATTCATTTGAAAATAAAAACATTACATTAAAAAACACAATACATAAAAAAAAACATAAAATTAAGAAGAACATAAAATTAAAAAGACAAAAAATAAATGCAAAGAATAAAAAATCATAAATATAATTTGGCGGCGCCGACATAGTTTTGGAGGTGGTGTATATGCGCGTCGTATACATCTTGCCTTTTGGGCGTTGATGATAGCGGCGTCGGGCCACAACCATCCCGCGTTGTGAACGAATTTTGTACACACGGCAGGTCCTTCACCGCAATCCATGAGATGGATCAAACCGCCTTCGGGTCCTTCACTCTCTATCTCTCTGCTCTCAGAGCACGAAGGGTCATTTTGCTTGCGGTCTAACTCACCCCCCGTAAATTGTTCCCGCCATGGAATTCTTGATGACGCCGTACTTTGACTATAAGCAGATCGTTGCAAACGTGGTGGTCGATGCAAATCATTATCTCCAAAATGCTTCGTTCCCCTCGTCGGTGCCCAAAAGACGATTTCTCATTTTGTAACGTCCGAGATCGGTGGTTTTCCACTTGTGTGTGCCTTCAAAAAAAGCCAAGCACTCCGGTGCTGAAACTCACCCCCCACGGTTGCATCATACAACGTGTGCACCCTCGACATATGATCATCATCATTCTCCCCACTATGAACCGCGGTTTCTTGCACCAATTGATTAAACTTGAGAACCGAGGCATTCATTGGAGTCCACTTACCCGTCAACATGTTCTTGGTACGCTCCGTTAAAGCCTTTTTTTCTTCGCTCAATATATGTTATCACATTTTGGATTTTGTACCAAAAAGTATCGGTCGCTTTTTGATCACGAACAACCCGGTTTTGTGGATCCCTCGGAAACATGAAATGAAACCATTCCCCGCCAAAAGCACTCCTCATCTTGGAGTCCACGCATTACGAATTCTTTTCTTGTTTCTCCAAGTGGCGTTTCTTTTTCTTGTGTATGTTTTTTTGTGCCTTCGACTTCAAACGGCAGCCTCGAGCTAGCTTTCGACAGGTCGGGGTCGGAACCGTCTCGTCTCCATCTTCGTATTTCGACTTTAAGTCTGGGTGCGATTGTCCTCGGTTAATGTGGTTGGGAAGTGGTGAATTGTATTGGTTAAAGTTGAGAGTTGTTGTTGGTGCATTTGTTGCATTTTAAATTGTAGAAACATCAACAATCTTCTTGGTTAGTAAATGAGGTTGGTAATTTGGATTGGATAGTAAGCATTTGGTTGAATTCCGGTTGAGTGGAGGAGCCCTGAATTCCCCCCCCCCGAAGGACTACCCCAGAGGATTTTGGTTGGTTTGGGTCTTAAAGGCATACCGGAAATCCAATTTGATAGGTTGGGGTTGGGGATTGAAGATTCTTTTTTTTTTGAGTTAAAAAAAAAGAGAAGTAGAGAAATGTTAATAGAAGCTGTAATTAAAGTGAGTGTGAAGTAATGAAATAAAAATGGGTAATTTAAAAAAAGGATGTTCCCGTGGGGGGTGGTGGGGTGGGTGGTGGGGGGGGGGGGGGTTGGTGGGTTGTGGGGGAGGTGGGGGGTGGTGGTGGGGGGGGGTGGGGGGGTGTGGGGGGGGGGTGGGGGGGGAGGGGGGTTGTAAAAAAATTTATAAAATGGGTAAAATCGTGAATTTTGAGGTATTAATTTTGAAAAAACCCTCCTCTAACGGATAGATTTTTTTATTTTATTTTTAAAAAAAAAAAATTGAGAGTTTTGGCGTTGAGCTGTTAGCCAGGCGCGAAGACTCCTGGCGCTAGGCCAAGGTGTCCGGTGTCGCCGTTGGCGCATTTTAGCGGGCAATAACTGGCACCAAGCCAACACCATTACTCCCTCCCCCTAAGAATCATATAAGATAATTGCTTTATTAGATGAAGTGAAAAAGCATGAATTTGTACACCTTTTAGTCTTTACATTAATTGGCATGTTAATGTCTGTTCGTGTACACATGCATGGTCATATGTACATATGCATATGTGTAAAAAAGAAATGACACCTCTCGACAAGAAATGGCCATCATTTAAATTTTTTTCCTTACACAACTTCACATGTTGGTTATATGGTTTTTTTCTTCAAAATATGCAAATCAATAATATCTTTGTTACCTGCATTTCGTCTTCAAACCTCGAAATAAGAAAAAACCAAATATCTATTTCATACTTCAGTAAAAATGTGACACGAATTTACTACTCGGCCGTTTCTCGGTTTTGGCAAGGTGATCGAGAAAATCAAATAACCAAATCAAAACCCAAAAAAAAAAAAAAAAAAAAAAAAAAAAAAAAAAGATAGAGTGAAAGAAAAATGCTAGATCCACACTCATTTTACACATACAAATTTCACACCCATATGTGTCAAACAAATATAGGTAGTGGAAAAAAGAAAGAGAAAATTTAATAGAATGTGATTAGTCCAAGTTACATGCCATATGTGCATGTGAAAGTTTTTATGTGAGTTGGGAGTGGATCTAACATTGCTCAGAGTGAAAACACCACTTAAAAAAGCGCCGAGTCGGCTTTGGTTTCGTGAAACCCAAAAGGCCAAAACTTTTGGTTCGACTTTTGGCTATGTATATATTACTAAGCCGTCTCATACTAATATCAATTAGAATTTCTAAAATTAAACATGAACAAGTAATTAGTGAAAATGGACACGTTATATTCATGAAATGTTCATATAATATAGTAAAAACGTAATGTTATTTTTCTTTGTTTCGCATTATTTGTGACGTACACCTAAATATCATATCTTTCACTTGTATGAATATGTTATATATTTCGTATTATTATTTCCCTTTTAACATTAAACTTAGTTGTATTTTTTTTTTTGAACGGCAACTTTTAATTAAGAACCACAGCAAGTGATGCTAACGACAAATACATACAGAAGAAATCAAATATTAGGTTGTTGGAAGGCCACGCTATCCCAATTCAAAGAGCTTTTACCTCTAGCTAAACACCAATTAAAAGAACACAAAACAATATCATAAAAAATAGAGTTTTAGTTGTATTTGCATTTTCATTTGGGCTAATTACCCTTACCATAATTATATATGTTTTTTTTAAGATTTCTTTGATAAATTTATTATTTTAAAAAACGATTGAGTACAACAAACGGTGATGAATCAAATTCTTTTTTATTGAATTTTATTGTGTGCAAAGTACAACACATGACAAAAACAATATGATTAAAAGTTCTCTTAACCGTAAGGTAAATAATATATGTCAAGATATGAAATAAAGACTACTTCAAGTAAAATGTTTATAATAGTGGTCTATGGGAATGGTCTAAAATAATGAAGTAATCTCGATTTAAAGACAGACTTCGAGTAAAGTTTATGTGCCTTTTGGTAATGTCCTAAATAATGGACGTAATCTTGTTAACATGACATTACTACAGAAGCCAAATCGTGTTCAGAATTACTTTAGTTAAATATATTTTATGTTTATTGTAAATTAATAAACACTAAGTCCGTTAATTGTTAAAAGACTTATGACATAAAGTAATCTTATATCTTCTGGCTATAAAATGGAACCAAAAGTTCTTGAATTGTTCCAAAGGCAAAATAGATGTATAGTAACAGATAAAAGTTGTTGAACTAGTTAAAGCCATATACATTATTGCATGCAAACAGGTTTTTTTAAATACTATATATTCAATTTGGTATGACACAATTGATTAGTATGTAACCTAAAGAATATTAAATTATTTAAAAGATTGTGATAATGTCTCACAATAAAATTTACTATAGAATACCACATTTTCATGGTATGTTTAGAGTTTTGAATCAAATTTTTGAATTATTTGATAAAGATAAATTAAATAATGTACCACCAAAATCTGTCAATGTATGAAAATTGAGTTAATGTCTTTGAATATACTCAATAAAACTCCAACCTAGAAGGTTAATAAGACACCATCATTATGGAATGTGATGACTCACATTAAGTCTTAAGAAATTAAAGTTCTAAATTTGTTAAAAGTCTTATGAAAAATGATATTAACAAACTAAACTCATAAACTATCAATGTATCTTGTAATGACCCTCTACATGCTAAGTAATTATAGAAGTGTCTAAAATTACAAAAAGCAAGTGGGAGCGTTTTTAGATCTTAAAAGGATAAAAATAAAAAATACATAACCTTCTTAAACCACACTAGTGAAATATCATACGAGGTCTTTAAAAATGTTAAACCACATGCATAAAGAATAATACTTGTTCATAGATCCGCAAGGATACCTCAAATTTTTTTTTGAACGACGACTTTATTAGAATCACTAGCAAGGAGCTAGTAAATTACAAAGGAATCAAAAAAGGGTGTTGAAAGCCAACTAACAATCAAATTCAAAAGTTCTATTACAATCCTAGCTACACACCAATAAAAAGAGCGTAAAACAATATTATCGAAATAGTATCCTTACGTTTGAATAGGAGTCTCAAAAAGGAATTGGGTTCCTAGAAGTTCCACAGGCTCCACCAAGAAACGTAAAACACGCCTTCCAACACATCTTTCCGACTTATAACCTAAACGGATAGATTTGAACCAAAAAGCCAAACTTCGTACGACTCATAAGATGAACAACCAAATTCCAACCATCTACAAATTACACATCTGAATATCATTCGCCACAGAGCGCACCGAAGAATAAATGGGACGTATCCCTTGAGACGTGATCACAAATAGAGACAAGCCAAAGACGGAAAGCGAGACATTCCTACGAGACAAATTTTGATCTAGTAGGGTAAAAACGAATCGAGAATAAAGTTTCCCAAGCAAAAACTTTACGCTTAATCGGAATAGCTTTAAATCCCTAGAGTAGGAACTTCCATTTTAGTGAGACAAAAGCCTCATCTAACATAGAACGAACATCCATGACTTTAAAAACACCATCCCATTTAAGTCCCAAAACCGACCTGTCATCCATATTAGTAAAAAAACCGTATCAAGTAATAACGAAAAGCTGATCAAGTTGATGTGACACTAACAACCTCCTCGAAATGACGACGAAAAGAAAGATGAGATAGACGTATTCATCTTATCAGCAATCCGATATATCTTTAAATCTCCATTCAAGAGCAAACAAACGAGGAAAATGAAAAGCTTGAGAAGAATTCTCGCCAACCAAAGATCTTCCAAAAGCTTGTAACCTGTACCTTTTCCCCACAGACGAAATCATACAATGAGAAATGAATCGGACAAAACCGTTGACTTGTAAGGGAAGTTAACTTTATTGTGTATTATCGAGCTCCATGCGATTTGATAGCACAGAAAGACATGACCATTCAATCCAATAAAGCCTGATATAATTCGGGACCATAAAGGATTTCTTCATTAGAAAGTAAAGGCGCCATACCCACTTGAAAAGAAGATGCCCGATTAAGCGAAGAAACAGAGAAACACCAACCCCTCCGAATTTCTTAGAAGCAAGCACCTTAGACCAATATTGACCCAAGCAATTCTTTCTATACACCCTCTTGAAAGCCATAAAAAAATGTCCTACGCAGACTTCTCCAAATAATTAAGAACAGATTTGGGAACTTGAGAAATCGACATGTTGTATGATAGGAGTGGAGCCAAGAACCGATATAAGAAGAGGGTATAGATGACCCCCAAAGATAAGGTATTAAGTTTCCACCTAGACAACCTCTTCTTCATCTTATTAATCGTCTCGTCCCAAGCCTTTTTAGAAGACATATTATCTCCTACTAAAATACCCAAGTATTTAAAAGGAGCTTTCATTATCAAACAACCAATAGACTTAGCAGCTTCAGCCACACAATTATCTGGGATACCGACACCAAGAAGATGACTCTTCTGAATATTTATTGACATACCAGAAAGTAAGGAGAAGCATCGAAGAATATTCATGATACCCTTTAAGTTAGAATGAGACCACTCACCAATAAATACCGCGTCGTCGGCGTAGAATAAATGAGACAACGTAGTAGAAGGGTCAATCTTGTATCCTTTGAAAATTCCCGCTTCAACTGCCCGGGAAAATGATAAGTGGAGAGACTCCATAATGAGTAAAAACAAAAAGGGAGCTAAGGGGTCCCCCTGTTTCAAGCCTCGGTATAAATGAAATTCAGTAGTCGGACTCCCGTTAACTAAAATAGAGGCCTTCCCTGAAGACAGACTTCCACGAATCCATGAACGCCATTTAGGACCGAATCCAAAAGAGATGAGAACATCATCAAGATAATCCCATCTAACGGAATCATAAGCCTTGGCGAAATCGACTTTAAAAATCATGGCTTGTTGCTTTTTAAGTTTGCACCGAGCTAAGATTTCATTGATAATAAAAGGACCATCGAGAATCTGTCTATTAGGAAGGAATGCAGTCTGAACATCTGAGATGAGATCCGAAATAACCAAGGAAAGCCGAGAAGCTAGGATCTTAGTAACGACTTTGTAAAGGCTTCCAATTAAACTGATGGGACGGTAGTCACTAACAACTTTCGGATCAAGAACTTTAGGGATGAGGGCCACAAACGAAGAGTTGCATCCAATAGCAAAAACTCCATGATCAAAAAACCATTTCACAGCAATGCAAAAGTCAGGCCCCACAACGGTCCAATACTTACGAAAAAATTCGAAAGTAAAACCGTCCGGCCCAGGGGATTTATCAACTCCACAACCCCACACGGCTGTGCGAATATCTTCATTTGAGATCGGAGATTCCAATTCTAAGATCTGATCATTATTGAGACGATTAGGAAAAGGAAAGTTAAGACTACCTCGTCTAGAACCCGGGTCTTGGAATCTGTCCGTAAAGTGCCTTCTAAACTCTTGTTTAACAAGATCAGGTTCGACAATCCAATCACCATCTACCATAATACCTTTAACTGAAAGATTGGCGCGTTTTTTGTTAATGATAGCATGAAAGTATTTGGAGTTCTCGTCCCCCTCGATTGCCCAACGAATTTTCGCCTTTTGCATGATATCACGGTTGTTAGAAGATTGAACATCGTGTAATTGTTTCAAGACTTCCAAACGAGACAAAAGAATGTCGTCGGTGACTCCTCCTTGATCCAACACTTTATCAATGTCACACAATTTAGATTTAAGATCTTTAGAAAGACCTACCTGATGCCTTTTGAAATCCAAAGTCCATGCTCGAATCTCCTTCTTCAACATTTGAAGCTTTTTTTTAAACCGAATCATACCATTGGAATCATCAAGAGTAAAAGAATTCCAAGATTTTGAGACCAAGTCATCGAATCCAGGAAGCTCAAGCCAAGAGTGATAAAAACGAAATGGAGTAGGGCCAAAATCAGAAAAGACTTCCTTGAGTAAAATAGGCCTGTGGTCTGAGAGGTGACGATCCAGACAGATAGCCGAAATGAGAGGAAAAGCTGAAAGTAAACCATTAGACATAAGAAACCTATCTAATTTACTCATCTTGGTAGCCGAAGGATGAGCCCATGTGAAAGAGAATCCTTCCAGCTGGATATCGTTTAAACCCGAATTAGAAATAAAGGAATTAAACGCGTTAGCTCCATGACTGTTAAAAACCGATCCCCACCGTTCCTCAATACATCTAACTTCGTTGAAGTCCCCCATAATTAAACTTTCTCCATTCCAACTAGTGATAAGAGATTCGAGATAACTCCACAACATACGTTTAGATGAAACAGATTGGGGGGCATAGACCGAAATAATTAATAACTTCTGATTGTTCGGTATCCACGTCCCATACAAAGCTATAAAATTATCAGATATAGTATGATGATCCTTCTTGAAGAAATTAGTATCCCAAGCGCAAAGAATACCACCTGAATTGCCACTAGCCTCACTAATAATGTGGTCGAAAAAATAGTTTCCCCATAGAAATTTAACCTCCATAGCCGAAACACTCTCCATCTTAGTTTCTTGAATAGACAAAAAACTTACTTTATGTTTAGAAATCAACTCCTTGATCCAATCTTTCTTAGCCTTGGATCCTAGGCCTTGGATATTTAAAGAAAGACAATTCATCGAAAAACTAATTGTTCTCCTTGAGTTCCAATAATCTTCTCCATGTCTTTAGTACAACCTTCCATAGAAAAGCCCATTGTTTGACCCACCGTAATCATTTCTTCTAAAATCTCCAATATGAAACCGCCTTCCTTGATCTTAACCCCATTACTAAAACTTTCAGAAGAGACTCTGTCCACGGAGTTTTCCGCATCTTCCAATACTCTCGAATTACTCCAACTATGTGATCACTTTGAACTCGGTCGGTTAAAAAACGACTTTAAAGCATTGCTTATGCATAAAGAATTAAGTAACAAGTTTAATCTACATCACTCATTTCATTGTTTTAAGTACATATGGATCTAAAAGGCTGAGTTAAAAAAAATTATGACATGTCAAATCTTAACTTCATGAAAAGGAAGATAATGGAGCGTATTGATTTTCAAGACAATGCTACAAGCCTACAATATTATCTTGTTCAAATTGATTTTCAAGACTCGTTGTTTTGAGACACCCTTCACGCGTGAAGGGCCTTGGACCATCTGGGTCATTGCTATTGCTCTACATGTTTTTGATTTAATGTTGTCAAACCAAAAATCAAGTCGAAACAAAGTTGAAATACAATATCAGACCCGCAAAATAATTATTGAATTTTGTTTAATAAATTTAAATAATCAGTAAAAAGAGGATAAAGGAAAAAATAATTATCACTAATTTCTAGTGTCATTATACATGAATTAAATGCCTATAATTGTAACAGTTGAAGTTATATAAACGAAATATAAAAGCTCGGCAAAGTGCTATCGTAGCTACACTCGTTTAATTACAATCACAAAAAGTTAAGAGCGTATTATATGACGCTGTAATATGTTTAATTACATAACTCTCGTGCTACGCCAAACAACATAATAACAATCACAACACATATGGTCTCTGTGTGCAATGGTATATTAACTAGTAAAACTTCATCTCTTTGATCGATGTGGGATAGCTGGTAACAGAAACATATATGTCTTGCCAGTCAAGTCAAAATAAACAAACAAACACATCAAAAATATATTTTATATAAAAGGTAGAATATAAATATCAATTAATATTTTATATAGATTTATGTTAGACGAAAACTTTAACTTTGTTTAAGTGACTCAGTGTGAAAGTTTTTTTTTGAACGGCAACTTTATTAAAAAAAACTAGTAAGGAGCTAGAAAGACATTACAAAGAAATAAGATAGGGGTTTTTTAACCAATACTCCCAAGAAAAAACCCTATTACATCTACTAGAACACCATAAAAAGGACCAAGAAACAATGTCATCAAAAATCGTCGAACGATTAGGAGGCGAAGCGTCAAAGACCAACTGATTTCGAAGCCTCCAAATCCGCCACCAAGCAACATAAAAAACACCTTCTAAAATAGACTTGAGACGGGAAGAAAGTCGAAAGGATAAGAACCAAGCATCCCAATCCGAGAAAGAACAAATCTCCTGCCAATCCAAATCCCACCAACGACAAATTTTACGAAGAACAACCCGAGCCACGTCACATCGAAAGAAAACATGCTGAACATCCTCCATAGCAGCATTACAAAGAGGACACAGATGGGAATCCAACAAAACACCTCTACGGCTAAGATTGACTCTAGTAGGTAACCTATCACGACGAGCACGCCAAGAAAAAACATTAACTTTAATGGGAATGAATTTTACCCATCTCGTTGCAACATCCGACGAAGGGAGAAACAAGTCATCAATAAAGTTTCTGATGACTTTAACCTTGAACTCTCCATCTCCCGACAAATCACAAGTCCACCTATCTTTGGAAGACGAGAGGACAACCGAGTTCATAATTGAAGAAAGGTCATCCCACTGCTGCCGCTCAGCTCCATCACGCACGTCCCGGCGAAAAGAAGCTGAGACCGAAGAAGCTCCCATTTTATTAGCCACCACAATCTCCTTATCCAATTCGAGAGCAAACAAACGGGGAAACTGAACACAAAGAGGGGCATCAGCTAACCATATATCATACCAAAAACTAGTACAAGACCCGTCCCCAATCCGCTTCTTACAATGCGAAGAAAAATCAAAACCAGAATCTTTCAAAGATTTTACTTCACGTAAAATAGAGCACCAAATCGAGGGTTGATCGGTCACATGAAGATCAAACTTTGAGCCATAAATCGCTTGAATAACTTTACACCATAAAGAGCCATCGCCAGAAATGAAGCGCCACACCCACTTCAACAAAAGAGCACGATTCAACGCGAAGAAACTTGAGACACCAAGACCACCGTTCAGTTTGGACGCTAAGACATTGTCCCAAGCTACCCACGAAATCTTTCTATCCGAAGAATCAACACCGTTGAAGAACTTACTACGGATAGATTCCATAGTCTTCAACACGCCTTTTGGAACCTTAAAGATTGACATATAATAAATTGGAGAGGCCCCAAGAACGGATTTAAGAAGGGTCAATCTGCCGCCTATGGAAAGGGTTTTAACCTTCCATTTAGATAACCGGGCTTGGAGTTTGTTCACCAAGCCAACCCAAGCCGACTTCCGAGACATACACTCCCCAACCGTCACACCAAGATAACGAAAAGGAGTGTTCAAAACAGCACACCCGATCCTATTCGCCGCCTGCACAACAACATTCTGAGAAACCCCGACACCCAAGACTTGGCTCTTAGCAATGTTGATCTTAAGACCCGACGCAAGATGGAAGCAATTAAGAACTTTAACAATATTATGTAAGTTCTGTTCGGACCACTCTCCAATGAACATGGCATCGTCAGCATAAAAAAGATGAGAAATATTAACCGAGCCATGCAATTGAAAACCTTTAAACAGGCCATCATCAACAACACGGGAGAAAGAGATATGTAACGACTCCATAATAAGAATGAAAAGATAAGGGGCCAACGGATCACCTTGTTTCAACCCACAACAAAAAGGGAACTCGGACGTTGGGCTACCATTAACCAATATGGAAGCCATGGAGGAAGTAAACGTACCACGGATCCACCTACACCAATTCGGCCCAAACCCAAACGCATGAAGACATATCATGTTCTAAACATTATGCGTGTTTAATAGAATAAAATGACCTTTGAAAAAAAATGTTTTTCCAGATATCATTATTTAAATTGTAAAGAGCAATTACATGTGGCGTTGTTATATGTACAATCTCGTGTATTTATTTTCATCTCCTAGTAATCCGTTGAATCGTGCTTTCATTATAATCGATATTCCTAAAAAAAATTATTCATATTTAATATTAAACTCGTGTGCACGTTAGTTAAACTTATATAGACGAATAACATGAGTCGTTATTTAACGCGGAAAGTAAAAAATAAAAAATTGTCAGACATCCTTACTTAATCTCATAAAAAGTTATAACATAAGTCGTTCGTATATATATAATTTCGTGTATTCAATTAGATTATTACAGTAACTCGAGCTTTCATTGTTATGTTTGCATTTCTGTGAATATACATTAATTTAATATATAATTATAACAATATTAGTAAATAATGCCACCAAATATGTTGTTTTAAAAATATATATATATAGTTTAGGAGATCTAAAGTATATGGGGTATTTATTAAACTTAAAAAATTATTACGAAACAACTGATTAAATTAAGTCTATATAACTTATTTAAAATTTAACAAATCAAATTTTTTAATTACCTTTTTTAGTTTTGTCATTTACTAAATCGAAAGATGTGTTTTTATATATATTTTATTCCACTGGATGCAATTTAGATTAATTTGACCAAATTTAAACTAATTTTGACTTTTATTAACAAATAAATACTGAATTTTGTTTACGTGATACAATTATGCTTTTTCATTGATCTAATTGAAACCTAAAAAAACTAATTTCACATTTTATACGGTCTCTTCTTATATAATAGACTATCGCTTGCGTATAGCGGCGACAATGTATAGTAATGTCAGTTTATGTGTGTGTATATGGTGTGGAGTAAGTTAAAGTGAATAAAATTAATGTTTAAATTATAATTAAGTATTTAAATATTTAATAGTTTGTATTGACTTCTGTCAGGGTATTTTAGCCTAATAACATTTTCCTATTGTTACTGTGTTAATCTTTTATAGTAGCTTTCAAGTAATGGGCTTCAAAACCCAGTTTACCCCACCAGAAACCAACTTAGATTAATGGGCTTAAGAAATGAGATCTATGGGCTTAGCTGACAGGATAAAGCTTAAAGTTCTAAACTACTTCACTAGTCTTAGAATTCCAAAATACGAAGTTTGATTCAATGCACAATACTATTGTCTATTGAGTGATTTACACTTCACCAAATATTAGACAATATTATCTACCCTTAAGGCACCCACAATAATGAACCTTCAAAAATGTTTATAGAATTAATACATCATCAAGGTTTAAACATTTTCATATCATAAACTTATTCATAAAGCTTTTCATATTTATAAACCAAATCAACATTTTCAGAAAGAAATTAAAAAATAGTTGAAACTTCTTTAAAATTTTATAGGTTTTCATTTCACTTAAAACTGAAATAATTGCTCACTGTGGTTCATAAACTTATAGACATCTTTAAAAAATAGTCTT
The DNA here is from genome assembly GCA_026074375.1 of Tanacetum coccineum. Classification (NCBI taxonomy): domain Eukaryota; kingdom Viridiplantae; phylum Streptophyta; class Magnoliopsida; order Asterales; family Asteraceae; genus Tanacetum; species Tanacetum coccineum. The sequence continues at coordinate 23,341 of BQNB010059230.1, forward strand.
ATTCATAAAACAGTAAAATACTATAGTGGATCTTCTAATTATCAATTACCAAAAAAGTTACTATTCATTTCATATTTTCACTTATGCCATTTTAGTTTGCATTATGTGGCTTATAGCTAATTGAGTTTATCTAAACATTATACATCTATACATTTATCAGGCGCTTGGGCTAACCAAGTGGGCCTAGGCTCGCGGGTGGTTTGGGCGTGGGCTCACGTCTTGAGCTCGCGGGTGGCTTGAGCTTGGGCTTACGCCTGAGCTATTTTTTTTATTTTTTTCTAAAATTGACTTTCACATATTTTTATTTGATCCGTCAAATATTGACTAAGCCTGCCTTAACCATTTTCACGTATATGCATAGCAAGTCGTTATTCAGTGGGTCACAACAAGTATCAAATAACCGTATGTTTGGGTAAACAAAAGAGCATGATGCTAAAAGACAAAATATGTTTGGGTAAACACTTAGCCCAAAACAGTAAGGCCCAGACTACAACAATTTTGTTAAAAAAAAAAAATTTAAAAACCATTCAAGTTTTTATTATTTACGATTTTTTTATATAATAAATTTTAGTTATCAAATATTTTTAGATGAGAAATATACTGACATAAAGGCCTCCGGATTACGAACAAAACAAGTCCAATATTGATATGCTTTAAACGTGCATATTTTATAAAAAATGTTGAAATTTACAATTTACGACTTTTTTATATAACAAATTTTATTTATTAAATATCTAACAAATACGTGGCGATTTTTTTAATGATATATATACCGACATAGAGGCCTCGGGATTACGAACAAAACGAGCCCAATATTGATATGTTTCATACGTGCGGACAATATTATAAAAATAATGTTGAATGTTAGTATACGTTTTTAGAAAAGAAAAAAAAAGAAAGATAATTTAAAAAATACTCTAAAGTTTATCTAAAAAATCAATGAACAACACGAATTGAATACACACTCATTTACCAAATACTCGATGATTCAGCTATCAATTATCTTCAAAAAATAAAAAAAAATAGTCTCGCCGCAAAGCACGGGTAACATTCTTTCTCGTCTATACTATGGAGCATGATGCTAGATGACAAAATAGGGGGTGATCTTTGAGTGGGCTTATTTTGGCCCAGTAGTGTGGCCTTTGAGTGGGCTTCTACGTGAAGATTTTGTAGCACCACTTCTTCGACCTGAGACTTGCATATTTCGTGCGTTAGTATTCGAACCACTTTATGTTCAAAAAAAAGTATTCGAACCACTTTGCATGATATTAGTGGTTGATTGATTTTGTCCAACATGAATAAACTTGCATGTATTCCACCACCTGCAAAACCCCTACTAAAATTGCCACACATTTGTAGCTCAAAAGGACGTGAATTCGGGCGCGTATCGTGAGAAGAACGTACGTCTTGGCTTCGAGAAGTCGAGTTTTCGGCAAGTAAGGCCATAGGGGCCGAGGAGGATGTGTTAGAAACCGAACTTTGAGACTTCGAGTTTAAACGCATCTCCTCGGTTATTACCATGGACCGCATTGTTGCAAGATCGGGAAAAAGTACTCAATGAGCTATAATCCACGCGACTTAAGCAAACTTCTCACTTAGCCCGTGAATGGCGTATGAAACAATGTCATCATCACTCATTGGAGACCCGAGATCATTATGTTAGATATTAGAAAAAGACTCGGTCACCCCGTGTATTTTACAGTTTAACGTAGCTCGTAGTTAATAGTTAATCGTATGACATTCGGTAATAGGCCGGGTATAAACCCAAACGTGTAAGTCCGTTACATAGGCCATGGGCCGGTTTTTATACACACTATATAAGCCTCTTCTATCCCATGGAAGAGGTGATTAGTTATTTCATTATACAATTTACACTTTCTCTCACTAGAAAGCTTTTCTCTCTCACTTTCTCTCTCTAGATTTAGCTAACCCATCTATCTTCTATTGTGTTATAATTTCCAATATCCAACAATTGGTATCAGAGCCTATGGGATGATTAGTTCATTTGTGTGTGCGTTTTAGTGCTTGGTTTAGATCAAAAATTGAGTTTTAGGAGGTTTTAGCTTTTGTTTTTTAGTATCATTGATTTTCACGTTTCTTGTGTTAAAATTCATGTTTTTGTAGTTGTTATAGCCTTCTAGTACTCTATTGTGCAAAAGAATCCAAGTTAAAACGTTCAAAAGGGTGATTTTTAGGTGTTTTAAGGTAAAAAAGTTTGTTGTTCATCGCAGCGGTTTGGTAATTTGTTGGTTGTTAATCCTAGCGGTTTGGTTTACTGTTCTAGCGGTTTGTCATGAAAGTACATTGTTCTAGCGATTTGTCAGATAGTACACTTTGCTAGCGGGTTGTTGCTTCTGATAGCGGTTTGTCTTATTAGGCAAAGGTTTGTCAGTAGCGGTTTGTCTTCTTGCGTTGCGGTTTACTAGTAGAGATTTGGTAATTATAGATGTTTGATCCGTAGCGGTTTACAAGTGTTTGTTGAAGATTTTTCTCGAGGCTTTTTGGAATCAAACCTCTGCCCATTTTTCTTCGCGGTAGCGGTTTGGTATAAATTCTTCATAGCGGTTTGACCGTAGCCATTTGACAGTAGCGGTTTGAGGTTTAATCCAGCGGTTTGGTACACTGTTTGGTATTTGGACTATTTTTCAAACTTGACAAACGTAACAAATTCAAACAACAAAACACTTAAACAAACATCACCACTTTTAATATACAATCACTAATCATTGTTCGATCAACTTAAATCATTTCACAATCAATTAAGATGGCTAATATCTCGGAAGATATCCAATGTGGCGGTTCCGATATCCGACCACCTATGCTTGATAGGACTGACTTTGCATCATGGCAACAATGTATTCGACTGTATTGTCGGGGTAAAGAGAATGGGGTGAACATCCTGAAGTCGATTAATGAAGGACCTTTTTAGCTGGGAACATTTCGGGAAACACTTGCTGAAGGAAATGAAGGTGCCTTACATCTAGGTCCAGAACGAGCTCGAGTCTACTCTGACCTTTCACCTGAAGATAAGGATAGGTATAACGCTGACATTCGGGAAACGAATATCCTACTTCAAGGGTTACCAAAAGACATCTACACTCTTATCAACCATTACACTGATGCAAAAGACATTTGGGATAATGTGAAGATGCTCCTGGAAGGTTCTGAATTAACAAAAGAATATCGTGAATCACAATTGTATGATGACTTTGAACACTTCTGTCAAAACAAAAGAGAAACCATTCACGACTACTATGTCAGGTTTACCAAGCTCATCAATGACATGCGAAACATCAAGATGACCATGCCCAGAATGCAGTTAAATTCAAAGTTTGTTAATAACATGTTGCATGAATAGGGTAGATTTGTAACAGCAGTGAAACTGAGCAGAGGATTGAGGGACTCCAATTATGATCAGCTGTATTCTTATCTGAAGCAACACGAGGCACATGCCAATGAGAACAAAATGATGTTGGAACGATTCACTCAACACAATATTGATCCTCTCGCCTTGATGTCCAATGTCTCACATCAGCAGTACTACTCGCAATTATCTACCACTCCACCATCCACACATGTTCAACCACACTTTGCTGACAACACCCAACTTGATTCAAGACTCTCTCCAACGAAAAACTTAATTGAGAACTTAACCAACACACTTGCCCTACTCACCTAATCATACAAAACTTACCTTCCTCAAACTAACAATCAACTCAGAACTTCATCAAACACAAGGAACCAAGCCACGGTTCAAGATGGCAGGGTTGTTGTTCGGAATGTTCAAGGTTGACAGAATAGAGGTCAGGGGAACAATGCAAGGGGTACAGGTGCTGTTGGTTATGGGGGGTCAGAACAGAGTTGGGAATGCAAATCCAGGTCAAGCAAGGCAGATTAAGTGTAAAAAAACTGCAACGGTATAGGCCACATAGCAAGGAACTGCACTCAGTCTAAGCGACCACAGAACTCAGAATACTTCAAAGACAAGATGTTGTTGATGCAAGCTCAGGAGAATGGGGTAAAATTGGAGGAAGAGCAGTTGTTGTTTATTGCAAGTGGACAAGACAATGTTGTTGATGAAGATGTGGATAAGCAACCGGTTCAAGATTTAGCACTCAATGTGGATAATGTGTTTCAAGCTGCTGATTGTGATGCATTCGATTCTGATGTTGATGAGGCTCCCACTGCACATACTATGTTCATGAAAAATCTCTCATCAGCAGATCCTGTTTATGATGAAGCCAGTCCGTCATATGATTCGAACATTCTATCTAAGGTACCAGATTATGACAACTATCAGGATGTTGTTCACGATGTACAACCAAACTACGTTGTTGACTCACATGCTGATTATACGAGTGATAGCAATATGATTATGTATGCTCAGTATGTAAAAGACAATGGCGTACCATTTGTACAAAGTAATGTATCTTCTATACCTAATGATGCTTATATGATGATAATTAATGAAATGCATGAACAGATAGCCCCACGTGTTTTCGCGAATGAGCAGAACAAAATAGTTAATGCATTATTGACCGCTGATCTTGCAACATATAAAGAACAAGTTGAACTGTATAAGAGACGAGCCAAGTTTGAATTAACTGAAAGAGAACAAAAAATTGAGAAACAATTAAGAATAGTTATCACTGACCATAATATTAAGGAAGAAAATTTGAAAAAGGAACTTCATTCTATAAAAATGTAACTTAACTCTACCATCAACCATAACAAGTCAATGGTAGAAGAAGTTACGTCTTTGAAAAAGAATTTTAAACAGAAGGAAAACAAATACCTGGAAGAATTTTTGGACATGAAAGCCTTAAAAGAAAAGGTCGAGGATAAATTATACAAACAAGACCAGTCTCTTCAAACAGTTCACATGTTATGTAGACCAAAACCTTATTATGATGAACATGGAAAGGTAGCCATTGGCTATAAGAACCCATTATGTCTCACCCGTGCAAAGCAAGTTTAGCCTGCTTTATATAATGGTCATGAAATCATCAAAACCCATCATGTCTCGGCCATAGTGCACAACTCAGAGGATAACCTAGAGATAGCTGAAAACACTAGGAAGAAAATGAATGACAAGATGAAAACCCCTTTGTGGACTGAACAAAACATTAATATTCGACCCCCAGATTACTCGAAAGAGAACTATCTGGCGACCTTTACACCACAGACACAACTGACCCCCAGTCAGATATTTTGGTCTAATGATGTCCTCAAGATGAAAGCAGAAGCTCTCAAAGAGCTGACCTCAGCTTTAAGACCAATTAAATCGTTGACTGTGTATCCTCCCAATACGCTTGCAACGCTTGTCCCCAGGGTGCTTCCAACAAAAGGTCAAGTGAAAATTAACATTTTTGCACTTATACAACTTTTTT